>RJWT010041829.1:0-12249 GCA_004365215.1 Cuniculus paca
CAAGGAGGCGCTAGGAGGAGGCATGGGGTGCAAGGTGACCATCCAGGGGCCACAGGAAAAGGTGAAACGTGAGGTGAGGTGGAAAGGCGGTGACATGAGGGCCAGGCCGGAGAACCTTAACACCAGGATGACCTGTCTGGGTTTCCTTCCTTTGGCAGTGGTCACCTTGACACCCTGAAAGTTTTTCAGCCAGAGAATGCAATGAACTGGGGAGAGGGGAGCTTTTTATTTCATCTAGATACAGAATGTTAGAAGCCTCTTTTTGTTAGGATTGTGCTTGTTTCTCCTGAACGATTGAATTAGAAGCAATTTTCTACAATCTGCACCATTCCTTAGTAAACGTGACATTTTCTATGCATTAACCCAGAATAGCTGATGTTCTCTGGCTGGTGTTGGAAACACCTGGGCTCTTGTCCCAACTCTGACCATAACAGCATGGTCTTAGAAACTCTATTTTGCTTTGCTGGACCTCAGTTTCCTCATTCATTAAAAAGTTTACACTCGCTGGACTCTCCTCTCCCTAAAGGGCTAGGCGCTGTACTAGTCAGCCTGCTAGCAACATCTGCTGACACCAGCAGCAACCACACGTGGCATGGGGCACTGTCACTTGCTCCTCAGCACATCCTAGCAGAAGCCAATCCACCATGCTGGGAAGACAGTGTTGGTAACTGCACTAGAGATTTCTGGAGTATGAAAGACGTTAAAAAGTCAAACAACCTCCCTCTGAAGAAAAAAGAAAGGCATGGTGTGGTGGCATCCACCTGTAATTCCAACACTTGGGAGACTGAGACAGGAGGATTGCTGCAAGTTCCAAGCCAGCCTGGATTACATAGCAAGATCCTGTCTCAAAATACGAATACATAAACAATAGAAAACAAAGAGGTTAACCTCCCCAGGGCAGGCTGAGCTAATTTACATGTGGTCAAAGCACTGTTTTTCTTTCACCATTTCTAAAGCAATGAAAATAAGAAAGTTTTTCCTCGTGGCTTTGGGTAGACGCCCAGTTTCGCTCTGCGGCCCTCTCTGGAAACATATGTTTGTAGAATCCTGAGTACCTCTCCTCAGCCTCTTACATCTGAGTGCCCAATTATTTATGCGACAGCAAATTAACTGTGCACTGGTTCTCCCAGCAGTGGGGGTTGAAGAACAAACAGCTTTGTAGAAGCCTCTGTTTTTAATGAACCCCTGCTCTTAACTGGGTCACATAGCGTTTTTGGAAACGGATTCATCATCGCAAAGGGGTCGGTAAAATGCCCTGGCGATGTGCTGGCCCTTTGCCTTCAGTTAATGCACATGGGAGTCTGCAGTCATTGAGACCTGGTTGATGAAAACTGTTTTCAGGGATGTTGCACATGGCTTGGGGTTGCTAAGCAACCTGCTCTGTAGCGGCACCAACTTCCGCTGATTGAGCCTCCCCAGATAGAGCAGGGAAGGACCAGAGCTTCCTGATTTGATCAGCGTCACGGCAGCTGATGGAGAGGGAAAGGGAGAGAGCCTGAGCTGAGCGGCAACGCTGGGCAACGTATTTTGTTGCGCTGATATCCTTTCTAATCCTCACGGTAATTCAATCAGCCCTGTAGTAACGTCTCAGTTGCAGAGACGAGAAATCAGGGCCAAAGAGGTTCAGTACTTGCTGAAGGCCATGCAGAAAATAGGATTTGGAGCCAGGATCCTTGTTTGAAAACTAGTGCCTCTGCATTCACCATCCACAAATTCAGATCCCGTCCTGGCTCTGCATTTCTCTCTCCCTCCCCAAAGCAGTAATGAATTTCCTTACCTGGTCCACCTCCTGAAGAACAGTTCCAACCCTACCAAACTCCTAGAGGTGTCACAGGCCACTCCAAGCACTATTTGAAATTGTCTTCCCAACAATACGGCTCTCTCTCCAAGCATAATTCTGGTTCTTTGTTATAGCATAATATTTTTAAGGTCCTTACAGAGTAAATTAAAATTGAGAGTTTCCAACTGACCATGGCGACCAGTCTAGTTCCCCAAAGTAACCATGAAAATCCCCCTGCTACATGACTCTACCACCAAGTGTGAAGAGATCACGGAAGGGAAAAGAAATTATAGTCAACTCCACTTTTGATTGCTAAGCATATGTCAGCATTGTGAGTACAGTTATCCTGCTTTACCTGGCCTGCAGGACTGGGGAACACACCTGAGGTCTCAGAACCATGCAGTGTTGCAGTCTGGACCTCCAGACTCATCTTCCTCAGGAGAAGCTGACCCCAACTGCTACCCCTAGTGTGGCAGCTCAGTGACCCTGGAACCACTCGCATCACCCAAAGGCATCACTTAGCAAATATCACCCTCTGTTTTCTGTTCTTCTGCAACTGAAGGACACATAAATATAAAAATACGAAAGAAGGTACAGAGTCTCAAAATAAGTTGAAAAAGTACCTGGAAAGTTTGTGATTGTAAGAGAAAATTCAGGACCACTCATAGAGTAGGGAAGCAAGAAAGAAGAAATCTGTTTATCCTGCCTTGTGGTGGTGTTGAATGAAGCCAGCTAGAAGGGCCAGACTATGAAGTAGTTTACAAATACTTGTTTTGGTTCTGTTTTCCTCAACTGGATTCCCTGGGTGGGGACCTGGGGGAGGGCCGAGAGGTGGCGGTTAATGATTCTTGCTGTGACAGTTTAACCTGAGGCGCGAGAGTGACTGGTCTTCACCAATGCCGTCCATTTCTTTCTGTTACAGAGGTTCCCCCGATCGAGATGGAATTGTAAGTATCCAAATAACCATTTCAGCGGGTTTGCATTTAACCTATGCGGTTTCAACTGCTTAAAGCCCCATTACTTTTTCTTTTTTTTCCTCCCGTAGCGAAAAAAAACCAAGAGATTGAATAGCTTTTCAGACCATAATTGCATGGGATGAAATGTAGTCTTGGCGAAGTAGGACTTCTTTATCGCATTCTCCTGCACCCCCTGCCTGGGAGCAGGAGGCGAACTGGGCATGGAGAGGATGAGTCAGAAGCAGACAGTGCACGCAGGGCCTGCTGCCGTCGCTGTTATTCCATTTCCAATCTGAGGATGTAAAAAGCTCATTACGTGAGAATGTTTTCCTCCAGCCGAGGCCTCAGAGCCATAAAGGAGCTAGGAGCCAATAAAATTGGAAGAGCTTTTCCTCTTGAGTAAGCTGGGCTGCAGATACATTTTCTATATTAAATTCAAAACTAGGGAATGGTCTTAAAAACCATTTATGCCTGAATTTACAGCCCGAAGAAGGGAAATCTGTCTACTGGGCTGAGATGTAGGAGGAGCGCTGACTCCTTGCCAGCTGCCCGATCGCGTGCTTTCTGAAGGTGCCCGCAGCACAGGGGCTTATGGGATTCTGCCCCAGCTTCTAACACAGCTTCCTCCCCATCGAAATCAGATGCTATTCACAGGGTTTAAAGAGCAGCTGTTACTGGAGGAAAAGAGATGGAGTCATATTAGGCTCTCCGGGCTGGAGTGGGAACTAAAATCTGGCAATTAAAAATATATTTTTTTCCAAAAAAATCACCTTTTATAATATTATCGCTAAATTGGGGGGGCCAATCGAAGCTATAGCAGAGCCCCCCCACACACCCTTGAGTCGAGGTTCTTGGGGGGGATGCTGTGGGTCCTGTGCTTCTCGCTGGGAAATGTGACGCAAGTAGACTGAAATTGATCGGCCGCTGGGTACCACTATAATCAAGGCTCTATTCAGCAGGGGAAAAAAAAGACCCAGAAGACCCAGCTCCTCCTCAGCTCTTGCTTCTGGCTCAGAGCCCTCTCCTTAACTCTGTCTCAGGTACTCTCCACCCCTGCGTCCGCTCTCCGCTGCCGGCACCCCTGGTCCTCCTGTCCCCTCCATCCCCAGCTCCGCAAGGCCCCGCGAGCACCCTGCTCCCCTCCTGGCCACGCCGTGGGGACTGGGTCGCTGTCTCTGGCTTCCCTCACTCTGCGCCTCTCCATCACGTCCCTTCTCCTTCCTGCACCCCTCACACCCCACTGCTGCTTGTTGTCTCTGAGGCCCCATTGCTACCTCTGTCTCCTGCTTTTTGGGGGGTGCCCCGTTTAAACATCTGGTGGGCCACGCACCTTGACATCTGATGTGGCAGCTGGCAGGGACAGGGGTTGGGGACGTTCCAGGGACCCATCCTCCTGAGGTGACCTTCCCGACAGCACCCCAACCAAGCCTTCCAGAGTTGTGCGTTGGCCTCTGCATCCTCTTCACTCCTCTATTAGAATCACCGTTAGTGCCGCTGGTCGTGGTCAGTGAGAAAGAATGATTGAATCTCAGTTTCTCGGGAAAGAAAGCACAACCGTCCTGATGGCGACATTTGAAAGAGTTGCATTTTCTCAGAAACAGGGTAGACAGCGTCGTCAGTAGCTAGAAATGGCTCAGCTTGAAAGTTTAGGTTTATTCCCCCCCCCCCAAACTTGGTTATCACGGTTTGAAACCCAGTGCAGTCTCTGCTGGATCCAAGTGTCTGGTTGTGCTCAGCCCTTAGAAATCACGACCTGATTTTCTCTCAGCTCCCGCTGAGTCCTTGGAGACCTGCTGTCTGCCGGCTTGGTCCCCTTTGGTACGGCCTTGCTAGCGAATGAAGGGTGGCAAGTTGGATGTCTGCAGTTGTAGTTTCCCTCGTGATTCTATGAAGCGCGGAGGGTGTAGACCCGGCTGGTGCCCATGAACTGGGCAACCACGCAGTGGCCCCAAAGCTCTCGGTGGTGCGGCTTGCTTCATTTTAGTTTCTCAAGATCCGCGCAGCCCATCGCTGGGGTGCTGCTTTCGCTCCCGGGGCCTCCTGGCAGGGCCGTGTGCATGCACGTGCGCCAGCTTGCAGGCTGCCCCTGCTGCACCCACGGCTGGCAGAGCTGTCCACCGCCGCGTCAGGACTCCAGGCAGCTGGGCGTGACTCACATCTTACCCCAGCGGCAAACTCTGAGTGTCCAGTGTGCGCTTGAACTCCTCCTAAGCTATTCCGATTTCCCTCCGCAAGGGAACAGAAGCCTGGGTGCCACGGCTCTCACTGCCAGGGCCTCCTGTCCGCTCCTCCTGGACAGGCCAGCAGGGAGGACGCGGATTCGGGACTGTCAGCGGTGTGTGCTCTAGGGATCAGCAGCCCCCGAAAAGCTGGGACAAGGGGAAAGTAAGGCGGAGCTGAACTGCTCACGCTTAGGTCAGGGACAGGGCCATTTCTCTCCGGTCTCTGCTCGTTGTCTTGGTGTCTGTTCTCTACTTGTAAACGGAACACTGGCTGAATGAGGACCAGATCCACATGGTCCTGTGCCTGGGACACGTCCCCCTCCACCCTTCCTCCCCGGCCTGCTGAATAGAGCCTCGTTATGGGCCCCCAAAACCCTCCTTGCGGAAGGAATCCTGCCGAGATCGGTAGGCCGTACAATTTGGCCTAGAAATGGTTTCTTCTATGGTATGTTTGCTGACTCCGTGTGATTCTTTATATGTGTCTTAAAGAACAAACAGATCCTTTAACAACTTTTTTCTACATGAAAACAATCAATTCCAGCAGCCCAGCCCACATGAGCCACCCTACAGTTACAAAGCAGAGTGCGCGCGCGAAGCAGCCAAAAAGGCTTCGGTAAGGAAACAGATTTTAGTTTAACGTTTCCAAGGGGTTGTAGAAACAGTGAGTAAAACCCCAGCACGAAATCTGGAAAACGCTGCGTTTTTATTCACCTGCCTTATAAGAGGAGCCTTTCCTAGGGATTTCCAGATTAGGTCTTCAATGCCTCAGGGCTGATTTTTTTCATCAGTCATTAACTTCTACCACGGACACCTGAATAGTCTTTTAAGAGTGATCAGACGTGTAAAAAAAAAAAAAAGAAGAACTTCTGTTTTGTTTGTCTTGGACAAAAACAAAGATTAAAATTCTAGAAAGAATCTGCCGTCTAAAGAAGGCTTTGGCTATCATGTAGACATTGCTGTGCAAATCAAGCAGCATCATTCACTAGTGTAAGCACCCTAGCAGTCAGCCCCAGAATTTGCCAGGACCTTATTCTGTGGAAGCTGTTCTTGACCAAAGGCCGAGAATCGGGGATGCCGCCCCTGCCCTGGCTGTGCTGTAACCACAGCTGCGTTCATCACTATGGGAGCCGGTGTGGCTACTTAGTTACAATGCAGTCCTGGCCACACTCACCACCTTTTAAATACTCCTCCGCCACTCATCCCCGGGGCTACCATGTTGGAGGGCACATCACCCGAACATCTCCATCTTCTCAGTTCCACTGCACTGTGCTGCTCTCCAGCATCAGTGACAAAATGATTCCAGTCTACTTGATCAAGATACTATGTGGGCACTGTATCAGGTGTCTTACCACCTCCCACCCCAGGGCCACTACAAAGCCATGAACTGACCTCAGGAAAGAGTGGCCTCTCACAGTGGAAACTGAGAACTTGGATGAAAGTGAAACTGGACACAATCATTACTATATTTGTTGACTTAGCTCATCATATTATCTGAGAATAGAAAACAAGGCTAACTAAATAAAAATACCCATTAAAAAATAACACTCCCCATGAGTCTCAATTGTCTTTAATAACAGTCACATATATAAGTGATAAAGGCTCCTTATGCTAGGTGTAGAATTTTAGAAATTACGGAAATAGGAGAGGTAAAGGAATGCACTACCCCAGTTCCAAGAGGAAAATCCCAGCTTCACACACCCGTGAACGGCTCGAATTGCTTTCCTGGTCCAGCCTAGTTGTTCAGTGAGGCCCCCCCTTCGCTCTCGCCACGCCCGCAGCGTTCCACCCATTTTTCAAAGTTTTTACCTTCCGTGGTATCACAACTGGAAGATGCACCTTGCTCAGTGTGTGAACAAAACCAATTTTTCCTGGGGGTTTAACAAGAACAATTCCACAGGTTCAGCCTCGCTTTAACGGTTTCCCTTTGTGAAACCAAAGGTGTTTGTAAGAGTACAACTCATAGGAAGGTGGCCGAATGGCCAGTTTCTCTGACAAAACCAAGTGTGTGTATGTGTGTGTGTGTGTGCGTGTGAACATCTGCTAAAAGCCATGTATTGTTATGACTTGTTGTTTGTGTTTAGTATTTGTTTTTAAAATGTTTCTCTCTTAAAAGAAAAAATTTTATAGGTTTTGCTTTTCCTTTTCTTCTATTAGTTTCCATAGAAATGGAAATTTTCACTCAGCCCAAATACAGAAATTCACGAATAGCTTTATACACAATATTAGATATATATTCAAAACTGTATGTATATTCCCATACCTACACATGGACATGCACAGATACAATTTGCTCAGCTGAACGTACAGACTACCTTGCTTTTAAAGGGCCTTAATTGTAATGATGATATTATCATGGAAACAAACTGCAGAACGTTGAACTTTTTGAACTCAGCAATTTAATTTAGATTTGGGTGGCAGTGCTGTGAATTAAGGGAATATTCGAAAGTGAAAGAAAGGCATACAGATAGCAGCATTGTGCAGATCACAAAATTTCTGAATTTATTCCTCCAGAATCAACTGAATTTACCTGATTCCTGATTATTATAAATTAAATTTCATATTGAACTTTATTACACATGCTTTCTAAAAAGGAGTCCGTGCATTTTGCATTGAAATCATCTATGAAAAGGGCGATAAGATAGGAATTTAAAAAGAAAACAAATATGAAAAAATAGGAAGTATACCTATTTCCAGGGAAGAGAAGAATTTTTATTATTACATGATACATTATTAAAAAGATTATGTTCTCATCAGTAGCTTCATAAAATGAATACATAAAGAGTTGATATGGAATGTTTTTAAAAAGATCTGTGAGTAAAGTACAAAAAATGCCACTGAAACTTGAATCTGAAGAAGTAATTCTGTGGAGATCAAAGTGATACAAAGGGGATAGATACATCACCTTTCGCTGGAGCAGAGCACAGCGGGAGAGACACACAGGTCTGTGCTTGGTGTGCAGACATCTGTGGACACACTAATGGGTTTCCTGCCTTTGTAACTTGCACACAGTGGCATCTTAGAAAGACAGGGGCTGTCCATACATTTGCTACTCTTCGTGCCCCGGTAGCCTTGCAGACCCACTGCCAGCTCTTAGGACACCCAGTTAACATTCAGGAAGGCTTAGCTAAAGATCCTCTTGCAAACAAAAACTTCCTCCCCCACCTACTTGTCAAACTGAGTGTTAGCCACTTACACTAGAGTTCAAGGGGCCTCTATTTGTGATTGTAAAATCAGAAGCCCTGTCCTCAAGCCCTGTGCACCAGCATTCAAAACGTGCTGTCTCGAGATTCGCTGTGTGGTGACATACATCGTTTTGTGTGGTCAGTGCAAGGGTGCCACAGGAGAGACTCTCCATGACCAACTTGAGCTATGTTTTGTCTTTTGTTCATGAAAAGTAGAAAATCATAGCAATTTTCATTTGGGTGTTCTTTGCTCACTTGTTTGTGGTCGTATGTCATGACTACACTTCAAGATAAAGTTCTTCTCTGGAAAATCTTTAAATAAAACTTTAAGGTAATCAAGATCTAAAGTAAAACTTTAAGACCATCAAGAGACAGAATAATACCAATTTTCAATCTACTCACAAAGATATGGGCTTTCAGAGGGAGGGAAGACATGGGCCAGGGAAATCCACCCTTAATCCTCAAAATCTATTTTAATAACTTGATGAGAAACTGCCAGTTGGAAGGGATATCAACAGTACTTGTAATAACAAGACACTGAATAAACTACTCTAGAGCTGACTTCCTTGTATTTTATCTAGTACTTAGGAAAAAATTGAGTCGAGGTTTGAAATGCTAAAAGATTAGTTAATAGTTGGATGAACAGTCTTTGGATATGTTAGAATGAATTATATATGAGAGCAACCAAGAAGTCAAGATGTTTCCATTTATATATATAATGTGTGGTTGTGTGCCCTGATGGCATAGAGGTTTAAATTATAATGCAGGTGTTGCTAATTCTTACATAATTAAATAAAACTGAGCTTCTCATTCTTAATAGCTCTCTGCCTGGATATCCTACAGGCTTTGGGAAGCGAACCTGTAGGTTTTTATTCAGTGTCGTGGCAGCGGGATTTTCCACTTATTACCCCAGTATGGTTTAATACTAGGTTGTTCCCATTTGTCTTTCCAGTGCTGGGTTTTTGGTAGCTCTTGTTACTTACAGATAAGACTTCAATCGTTTTTGTTCTGTTATTTGTTTGGTTTTCAATGTTTCCCTCCTAAATTTATTTCCAAATTTATTACAGAAGAAAAGCAACGGAGCACCAAATGGATTTTATGCAGAAATTGATTGGGAAAGATATGTGAGTATCAAAATATTGTCCCCTTTATCAAGTTTTGGATAACTTAGAAATGAATCGAGGTACTCAGACTTGTAAGACACAGAGAAAGGGGAAAGAATCTCCATCTTTTAGGAAGTGTCACGCTTTTAGGACAGCAGGGAGTTCGAACCTGGGTTGAAGACCTCTCCGCCCACACCTTAGCTCTGTGCGGCCTTGGAATAGTTATTTGCTGAACCTGGTGTAGTAGTTACTTTCCCAGCAGAAGTGAAGCCGGTATAGTAGTTTATATCACTGTGGCAAGGGCCCAATGAGCTAACCGTTCTCAGAACATCTTGGGATATACCTGGCCCAGGCCGTGCTCAAACATGTTTTTCTAGTAGTCATCTGGGTGTTCCTGCCCAGATTCTATTTCCGAGCAGCTGGGAGCGTCAAGGTAAGTCCACTAACACTGAGCCTTGGTTCTGTACCAACCGCGAGAGCCTCATGGTACCAACTTTTCCTAGGTCAGGTGACAATCGCATGTGCTTCCCGGGCGGAGGTGTGAACCCAGCGAGACCCACACTCTCCCACAGCTCCCCCAGGCTAAATTCCGTCACCATCACTCTCTTTACCAAGGACAGCAGCTCTGCCAGGTGGACCCAACAAGGTTTGCTCTCAGGTTCATCGTAGAGCACACGGCAGTGGTCTCTGCCTGGAAGGTCGCATTAAACACCGAAATTCAGGAACCCACAGAATGCTTTAGTTAACTGCCCTGGCCCAACGTTCTCTTTCACAAAAATTAAAGCCAACAGAAAGGCAGATTTGTAAAAAAAAAAAAAATTATGAAAAAATTATGAATTCTAGTAGTTTATATCACTGTGGCAAGGGCCCAATGAGCAAACCATTCTCAGAACATCTCGGGATATGTGGTGGCGTAAGCCTGTCATCCCAGCACTCAGGAGACTGAGGCAGAGGACAGCAGTGAGTTCAAGGCCGGCCTGAGCGGCACAGTGAGACCCTGTCTCAGAAAAATAAATTAGCTTTTGCATATTTGTTAATAAGACTTTTGCTTTTGTAGTAAGTGACATCACTTATTGCGTATTCATTTTTGTCAGTTATAATATTAAATCCTTTCCTCCTGAAAAGAAAAACCCTACTTTAAGCAAACGGAGGCTTCGGGGGGTGAAACTCTTCGTGTTTGCTGCTCTGCAGTTCAGACGCGGCACTCTGCCGACCTGCTGCCTGTCTCCTCGGAGGCACGGCTCCCAAGCGGAGGCCCTTTTGATATTTTTAGCACTTCAATCCCCTCGAATGTTTAATGGCCCCTGGTTTAAATTCAGATTATTCACATAATCTGAATGTGTCAGGGAAGGTGCTAGAGAGGAAGAGAGATTTCTTTTCTCAAAATCAATTCTTTCTCACCTAGAAAGATTTTGTTGTATTCTGTAGGATCCTTCAATACACAAGAATGGTAAACTCTAAGCACATAGGAAGAATGATCAATAAACCGTCAAAGTATTCATCAGATACTGCAAGCAGCCTCCTATCCGTCACAAAGCCCTAAACTCTAGCGCTGCCTTGCGTCATGAGGTGTTTAAATGAAGCACAACTTGCTTCGAATTGGTTTGGGAGTTGTACACATGCAGTAAACACCACTTTCTCCAAGTGATGAGAGCATTTTACTCTCCACACCGTCCTTGTTCTGGTGAGAAAAGTCTCAGAGACAATGCGAGGTTTTAAGCAAAGGCCTAAACGGAAGAGGAGGTGAGCCGGCTGTGCACTGAGGGAAGGGTGGCCGTGCAGGCAGGACGGCATTCGCCAGGCTCCCTTGGGGGACAGTGCTGCACCATTCAAATGGGAGAAGCTCACAGCAGGATGCAAGCATAGTGGCGCAGGCCTGTAATGCCAGTGTTCTCAGAGGCTGAGGCAGGAGGATCTCAGGTTCCAGTCCAGCCTGAGCAACTCGGAGTTACTATCTCAAAATATGAATTTTTTTTAAAACTGGGGCTGTAGCTCAGTGCTAGTTCTCCCTAGTACTACGGGAGAAAAAGGGAGAGAGAGAGAAACGAAGAGAGAAAGAGAGGCAGAGACAGAGAGAGAGAGAGGAGAAAGAGAAAGGTGGGAGAGAGAAGAGAGGAGAGGGAAGAAAAGAAGAAAGAGAAAGTTCACGATGAGAACGTACAGCTCGAGGAAAATCAAGAAAGGATCGTTTGCATGGGGTTAGAGAGAAGGGGAGAAGGCAGGTGGGCTGGCCAGGTGCCAGGCTTTACTCCACGAACAGCATGAAGCCACAGCAGGTTTTTGGCAGGGCAATGACCTCAGAGCATCTGTATTAAAAAAAAAAAAAAGTAATCCTGAGTCCTCCCGAAGCAAGACAACAAAGAGTTCATTCACAATGATGCTCAGAACCTGGCGGCTTTCCGACACAGAAAAACACCATGAGCTCATTTCAATGCAGAAGCTTTTTTTTTTTTAATGAAAACAATGATACCAAATTTCAAAGCGAAATAATAGGAGATTAACAGTGGTTAATGTATTGCATATCGTTATCTTCAGAGTAGGTACCCAGACTCAGTTAAAGAGAAACCAAGGGGGTGGTTACCGGAGCAGCCAAAGGTCACAGGGCACAGACTCGCTAAAGTGGGATGAGTACGCCGGGATATCACATATGTGCCACACGGGCTATCATAAATAATACTGTACTGAACACTGAAAACTCGCTGAAAGAGTAGATTTTGGATCACACATACACACACTCGGAAGGCAACTACGAAAATAATGGAGTGGGAATTGGGCATTAGTACTTTGGTCTCTGGGTCTGTGCCTCAGAACATCAAATTCTCCTTGAAAGGATGCAATAAACAAGTAATTTTAAAAACTGGTGATCTAAGTCAGGTGTGGTGGAGCACACCTGTCATCCCAGCACTCAGGAGGCTGAGGCAGGAGGATCGCCAAGAGTTTAAGGCCAGCCTGAGCTACACAGTGAGTTCAAGGTCAACCTGCATAGCATGGTGAGACCCTGTTTCA
>RJWT010041830.1:0-12247 GCA_004365215.1 Cuniculus paca
TAATAAAAATTCCAGAATTCCAACAGAGATAATCCCAAAAGCTGTTAGAGAAAAACAGCAAATAACCTTTAAAGGAAAGCCTATCAGAATAGCAATGTCTTTCCCAGCACAAATCATAAAGGCAGGAAAGCTTGAAGTTTTTCAAGCCCTAAAAGAAAATAGTTGTTAAACCAGACTTCTATATCTTGAAAAATTAGGCTTCAATAGTGACAGAGAAATAAAGACCTTCCATGACAAATAAACCATAAAGAAATACATGCCCACTAAGACATCACTGTGGAAAATACTTAAGGGACCAAATCGCCCAAAGACCTGCAAAAGCAAGCACACATCTGAATGGGAGAGCTGTGAAAGGAAGAAATAAAGGAAAATATCAACATAATTTTTCACAGAACTAGAAAAACTATACTAACATTTATAAGGAACCAAAAGAAAGACATAATAACAAAAGCAATCCTGAGTAACAAAAGCAAAGCAGGAAGGTAACCTCAGATAAAACTATAAAAAGAGCATAGTACTGGCATAAAACAGACATGTATCAATAGAACAGACAAGAGGATGACAAAACAACCCTAGGCACTTCAGTCATCTGATCTTTGCTGGAAGAAAAATAGCCTCTTTAACAAATGGTGCTGGGCAAATTGGTTATCCACATGCAGAACAATGGAGCTAGAGAGCATTGACGGAGAGAACCAGCAGATGCGCCCCCACAGGAAGGAGGCTCCTGTGGACAGGCAGTGTGGGCAGAGAGAACCAGCAGATTCATCCCTACCCACCAGCCTCTGACAATAAAAGCTGGGCAGCCAGATGGAGCAGAGACATGCAATCAAGGAAGCCCCATGCACCTGCAGACCACCATTGGAGGCCCTTGCTTCCTTTGGGCAGCCATCACCCACTGGGAGAATTAGACAAACACACCCCTATGTGCCTGTCATCATCGTGGGAGTCCCAGTGTAGACCCACAGACTGAGAGAAGCAGCCTCACCACCATGCATCCTTGGCCATCAGGAAAGCCCCAGTGTAGCGGCACAGGTCTGAAGAAGCCCACCCCCCACCTTGCTACCTCCCTGTAAACCAGGGATCAGAGGAACTCAGGTGCCTATCCCATTCCCCTAAACCTCGGAGGGGCAGCCAATGTGGGAGTTTCCTGGGACCCCACAACCAGCTTGTTGGTAGGAACCCAGGAGAATAACAAGAGGAAGGAGCAAAAGGCAATCTCAGACCTCCATCCCACAGAGAGCAAGTCTGGGAGATACAAAGATGGAAGAAAATGGAAGTTACACATCTGAAATCTCTGCGAGGATAACTGAAGTAAAGAAGCAACTTCATGAGACTGCAAACGTAATCAAATCAGAAATAATGTCTCAGGTAAAAGAAGACGTGAAAAACATAATGAAAGAATTGCTCAGCATATCTAAAGAAGACATAGATAAAAAAGAGAAGCATTAGAAAATGATGGAAACTTTGAATGAACAATATAGAAAGGAATTACAATGCATGAAACAGATTCAAAAAGATATCCAAGAAATTAAAAAGTCAATTGAAAGCTGTCAAAACCGCTTGAAAGAGACAGAAGATAGGCTTTCAGACCTTGAAGACAGGAGTGCAGCTAGCAATTGTGAAAGGAAAGATCTCTTAAAAATAACAAGGAACCAGGAAATAATTCAATGGCTGCAAGACGATGCAAACAGAAATAATTTAAGAATGATAGGTATCAGTGTAGAAGCAGGGTCAACACAAATGAAATAAAAATGCTATTTACAGAAATAATAGTGGAAAACTTCCCAAACATGGAGAAAGGATCTGATATACAGATAACTGAGGCATATAGAACTCCAACTAGCCATAACCAAAATAAATCTACACCCAGGCATATAATAATCAAGATCCCAGAAATTCAGCACAAGAACAGAACATTAAAAGCTGTTAGAGAAAAGAAACAGATCACCTATAAAGGAAAACCAATCAGAATCACGGCAGACTTGTCAACACAAACCAACAAGGCAAGAAGAGTTTGGAGTGAAGTATTTCAAATCCTGAAAGAAAATAACTTCCAACCCAGATTGATGTACCCTGCAAAACTATCTTTCAAAATTGATGGAAAAATAAGATAACTTCCATGATAAACAACAACTTAAGGAATTCGTGGTCACCAAACCAACCCTACAGAGAGTGCTGAAGGATACTCTAGAGAGAGATAAAGATAACCATGGTTCCAGGAACAGCAGCAGAGGAGGATCTCCAAACAGGACAGGCAATTGAATGAAGGGGAAAAGCAGAGGGCCAACAATAGGAGGATAGCATGGCAGAGACAAACCAACATATGTGTTGTAACCATTAATGTAGATGGCTTCAATTCAGCAGTAAAAAGAAGCACAAAGAGAAGGGATGAAGAAACAAGATCCATCAATATACTGTAAACAAGAAATACATTTAACTCAGAAGGAAATTCATAGACTGAATATCAAAGGGGAGGAAGCAATTGTTCCATGTGACAGGAGACCAGAAAAAAGCAAGGGCAATTTGCACATCAACCACAGAACAGATAAGAAAGACATGGCATTTTCATACAATGGAAAGCTACCCAGCTATAAAGTAGGATAATCTCAAGGTTCCTATAGGTAAATGAATGCAACTGGAGATGATGTTCATGGGCAAAATGGTTTTAACTCATACAGGTGAACACTAGCATAAAAACCAGAAGGAGTTAATGGGATGCAAAAACACATTAAACTTTATAAAAGCGATAGGGGAGGAAACACCTAGGAGGAGAAGGTGATAATCAATGTTAATTTCACATTGCCTTGTCTTG
Organism: Cuniculus paca; assembly: GCA_004365215.1. Lineage (NCBI taxonomy): Eukaryota > Metazoa > Chordata > Mammalia > Rodentia > Cuniculidae > Cuniculus > Cuniculus paca. Next base: position 2,813 of record RJWT010041830.1, read on the forward strand.
AACTCTTGTAATGTTTTCACAATTTTGGTAGGTTTCATTCTGTTCCATCTTGTTTTATTAGATTTTACTGTGTCTGATGGTATGGGCAGCTATTTTGAACATAATGGGATGTATTATGATAATCATGGCTGGTTTCGTGCTATCTTGTTTTGAAGTCCTATAATGCTTTCAATCTTTTGTTTAATCAGTTTTATTCTGTTTTGTTTTGTTTCATTTTATTATATATGATGGTATGAACAGCTATTTTAAAGAAAAAGAAACATTATAGTAATCATCATTCATTTCCTGTTATCCGGTTTTGAAGTCCTATAAGCTTTCATTCTTTTTGTTTTGATTGGTTTTAGTGTTTTCTATTATTTGATTTTATTGTGTAAGAGGGTATGGACAGCTTTTTTTTTTTTTTGGTGGCACTGGGGATTGAACTCATGACCTTGCACTTGCCAGGCAAGTGCTTAGGCCACGGAGCTAGATCCCTGGCCCTTATGTTTTGGAGACAGGGTCTCACTATGCCTTTCAGGTTGGCCTTGAGCTCACTTTGTAGCACAGGCTGGTCTTGAACTCACAACAATCCTCCTGTCTCAGCCTCCTGAGTGCTGGGATTACAGGCTTCAGCCACCACGCCCAGCTGGACAGCTATTTTGAAGAGAACAATAGACATTATGGAAGCCACTGTTGATTCCCTATTGTCTAGTTTTGAAGTCCCATAATGCTTTCATTCTTTTGTTTTGATTGATTTTATACTATTTTGTTTTGTTTGATTGTATTATGTGTGAAGATATGGACAACTATTTTGAAGAAAACAAGAGACCTTATGGGAGCCACTGTTGATTTCCTGTTGTCTTGTGAAGTCTTGTGTTGCTTACATTGTTCTGTTCTTATTTGCTTTGCTCTGTTTTGTTGTTTTGTAATGCTTTATTCTCATTAAAAAATTTTTAAAAAAAGAATGGAGGCTTCTGGAAAGATGGTGGAACAGTAAGCAGCAGAGTAAACAGACTCTCTGAGAGAAACAGTTTAGACACTGGAATATAGCATCATAGGGGGAACCAGAAGGAAGGAAGTGGGTGCCCTGAACCCAGGAAGAATCTAAAATGTGAATTGAAGCCCACAGAGAGAGTAAAAAGAAAAATTTAAACAAAGAAGAAGGTGATAGCTGACAGCACCTTAGCCTGGAGCCGGACTCACTCAGAGAGGAGCTGTTGAGCCTGGGGACACATGATGGTGGTGGTGGTGGCTACTGGCAACCCTAGAGATCTCTGTGGAGAGGCACAGCAGTGGAAGAGAGTGGCAGATGTGGAGGTCTGCGCTGGCTGGCAGTGAGTGCAGATGACTCAGTCCTCCCATGGGAGACAACAATTGGCCAGGAGTCATTTTGGAGTCAGTCAGGATAAGCCCAGGGCCAGGACTACTGCCAGCTTCTTCCAGCAGCTCCAGGTTGGGTGTGGACACTTGCAAGTTGCTTGGACTGAGTCCCGCTCCAATGGGCATTCCAGAAAACATTGCTGTAGGTTCCTAACCAGCTTAGGTCCACAGGCCCTGGCCAGCTCTGCTCCCATGCAAACTCCAAGGGCCCTTGTGGGCCAGTACTCAGCTCAGTCCAGAAGCACAGGCACCCACCATCAGATACCCATAGCCAGCACTGGCTAGAACAACCAAACAGTCTCGCCTCAGAGAAATTGTAGCCAGTGCCAGAAGTGCCTGGAACCCCACTACTCATGTGTATGGAAGAAACCAGGAATATGTCAAGATGAAGAAGGAAAAGGCAATCTCTGGTAACCAGCCCAAGCAGCCCAAGTCCAGGAGAGGGAGTCACACACCTGAAATGTCTGAAGTGATGTCAACTGAAGTAAAGAAACAACTTCATGAAGCTATAAGAGAAATTATAACAGAAATTCTATCCCAGGTAAAAGAAGAAATGAAAAACAATAAAAGAATTACTAAGCACCTCTAAAGAAGACACAGATAAAAAAAATAGAGGAGCATAGGAAAATGAGGAAAACCATGAATGAACAACATAAGAGAGATTTAGAATGCATGAAACAGATTCAAAGAGATATCTGGAAAATTAAAAACTCCATTGAAAGCTGGTAAAACCACTTGAAAGAAACTGAAGATAGTCTTTCAAACCTTGAAGACAGATTTGCAGCTTGTGATTACCAAAGGATGGAGGAAGGAAAAGTAAAAGGAGTCAAGATGTGATATATATCACAAGATTTTATATATATATATATATATATATATATATATATATATATATATTAAATTCTCTACAATGAATGAGTTTATTATGGATCACAAAAGCATACTAATAAAAAAGAGGTGTAAGGGAATTTATAACATGAGCAAAGGGGTATTAAACTCAAATACTTACCATGGAGTAAAAGTTGAATAAAAAGAAAATGAAAATTGAATGAAAGAAAAATTCAGCAGTAAATTCTAATTCCACAGAAACTTTCATAAGTGGAGTAAAAATGACTGGGCTACCAGAAGTAGGCTGGACAATTTAAGGAAACAACCTAAAAACAAGACAAGGAACAACATGTAAATGGTTGATGAATGTCCCTTTCACTCATGGAACATTAAAGTGAAAATATCTAGGAGACTGTGGACCAAAGATTGTGGAAATCAAGTGAAAGAACTGTAACATATATGTAGATTTGTAATTTGTCAACATACAGGTGACAGCTAAAGCCAGGGGTACAGCTGAAATAAAGATGAATGAAACAAACTAAAGGAGTTAGTGGGATCCAAAATGCACAATATATATTGGGAAAGTAAAAGGGGAGGAATTATCTAAGGAGGGAAGGAAATGACCACTCTTAATCTATTATCATGATTTGAAATTCAGATTGTATTCATAATTCTGATTAGTTTCATTTTATTCTGATTTGCTTGATTTTATTTTACTTGATGGCATGGACAGCTATTTTAAAGATAACAAAATATATAATTGCAGCCATCGAGGATGTCCAATTATCTTGTTTAGAAACCCTGTATGGCTTCCATTGTTTGTTTTGATTCATTTTACTCTATTCTGTGTGGTTTGATTGTAATATGTCTGAAGGTGTGGGCAACTATTCTGAAGATAACAAATATTATGGTAGCCAATGCTGTTTCACTAATATCTTGAAATTCTATACTGCTTACATTGTCCTGCTTTGTTTGTTTTGTTTTGTTATGTTTTGTTTTGTTTCTACTGTTTTAGTTTGTTGTATTTTGTTTGATTTTACTTATCCCTGATGGTATGGGCAGGTATACTGCAGATAACAAGAGCCATTATGGTAGCCTTATCGATTGCTTTATTTTTTTGTTTTTTGTTTTTTTGGTTTTTTTTTCTTTTTTTTTTTACACTGTTTCAAAGTCATGTTCCATGTTCATTGCTTTGTTTTGATTGACTTTACTCTGTTTTGTTTTGTTTGGTTGTATTCTTTTCAAAATAAAAAAAGATGAATGACACTAGGTAATGAAAAATGATTAATATATCCCTAATAGTTTCATTGGATATCTGATCCCTCCATAATTCAAGAAGAGTTATCCTATGGGGCCACAGACTATCAAAAAAATTTCAGCATCAGATTCTTTTCAAATCAGCTGGTTCCCAGACTGAAGAAAGCAAGCATACTTGATATAAACCTCATTGATGTAAAAGAGGTGGGAGGTTGAAGGTAATACAAACTGAGTACTTATTGTATAAAACTGAGATGTAGCCTAATCCCCACTACACACTGCTGGGGAAGAACAATGCTTCGCTTTGGCACTGTTCTGATTTTGTGTGACTGATATAACAAATTACTATATATCTGGTGGCTTAAAACAATCAAAATTTATTTTCACACAGTTCTTGAGACCAGAAGTCCAAAGTCAGTTTCACTGAGATAAAATCAAGGTGTCAATAGGATATGCTTCCACTGGAAGCTCTAGGGGGGTATCTATTACCGCTTCTTCCAGCTTCTGGTGAGTACTGCATTGCTGGCTTGATGTATTTAGACTGTTTTCACATTTATCTGTTCCATTTTTACACTGCTTTCTCCTCTGTATGTCAAATCTTTTGCCTGTCCCTCATAAGGATGTTTATGTAGCATTTAGGGCCACCTGAATAACCCACAACAATCCCCCATCCCAAGATCCTTAGCTTAGTCACATTCGCAGTCTTTGCCATTTAGGACTACAAAATCTCATGAAACCTAGAGGTTAGGTCCTGACATTTTTGGAGACCATGAGTCAGCCTACCATAGGCTATTCATACTCAAATAGTTGTCCCCCTGTATTAATGGGAGATTGGTTCAAGGATCTCACTCCCCATAATACCAGAACCCTGAGATGCTCAAGTCCCTTAAATAAAATGGCATATTATTCGCATATAACATATATATATATCTTCTTACATACTTTAAATCATCTCCAGATTACTTATAATACCCAATATAAATGCTATGAAAATAGTTGTAATACTGCATTGCTTAGAGGAAAATGACAAAGATGTCTATCCATGATCAGTACAGACATAAATTTTTAGAATGTTTCTGATGTTGTTAGAATCTGCAGATAGGGAACCTACAGTTATGGAGTGCTGACTATATATATTTATATATTACATGTATGAATATTCTAAATATCGCCAACTAAAACTTTATGCTGTCATATAATAAGGCTGGCTACCTGAATGCAAATAAACATACGAAGAGGCCATACAGAAAACAAGAGTTCCTGAAACAACACAGAGTCCATGGCTCAGCCACCCCATGGTCCTAACTGAGATCAAGCTTCCAGTCATTTCCAATAAGGCGCTAAACATGAGTGTGGGCTATCTTGCAGCTGATTCATCCCAGCAGAGCCCCCAGGTAACACAGCCCAGCTGACATTGAGTGGAACAGAACTTTCCAGATAAGTATAATCAGTGCATGGGGGTGGGGGATTGAGGAGTGGAGGAAGAGGGAGAGAGGGAGGGAGAATATAAAGGTTTTCAGATACTAAGTTTAGGGGGCTTTTTAGGCAAATATATGAAAATTAATACCTAGACATGGGTTGCTGCCATAACAAAAATTCAAAATATGTGGAATTTGTTTGGGAGCTGCATGGTAGTCAAAAGTTTATAGTCTTAAAAAAAAACTGTTAAGGGAATGCTGGAAGAACATGAAGGTAACTTTTAATGGAGACTAAAACTAACAACCAATTGTTTATAGTGCTGGAACATCTGGGAACACCGCTCCCTGTGTTAACATGGAAACTGGAAAGCACACGGGATGGCAACTTTCAATATTTGGCTATGGAGGTTTCTGGGTAGAATGTTGGAAGTGCTAAATGGCATCTTTCAGGTGTGTATTATGAAATACAAGTAAACAGAAGTGAACTTTAAAACAACAGTTCAGTTTTCAAGCACAATTGAGCAAAAATTTTCTAGTGCTGAAAAATAAAACTGTTTATCATCTACACCTCTCCTTGTCAACAACTACCAAATGACCTCAGGGCAAAAATCAATTCTGTGCCATTGCTAGTAAAATGTGACTTCGAGACCAAGCTCACAATGTGGCTCTAAGATTTGCTGTCAAAACCACAAAAAGATTTAAGGTAGTCCCTCAGAGACCCCTCAGCCAGATAAAATTTATTATAAAAATCTTAGCACCTTACTCCCTCTTTGCTAGACAGGAGCACTTCTAAAATTAAGGATACTGTGCTGCAGCACCAACTCTGAGCCCAAAGAAACAGGGGCCTTTTTTGAAGATACCTAAGTATGTCACACCTGTTAATTAACATAATAATTTGTTACACAGGAAGCCCACAAAATCTTTAAGAGAATCATAGGTTTTTGAGCTGAAAGAAATAGGGACAAAGTTTAAAGTAAAAATAGACACTTGAAACTCCCACTTTTTTTGGACTATACAGAGATTCTAAATATATTCAACTACAAATGGAAATTATTTCTTATGGAAATATAGATTATTCATAGGGTAAAGTCAACACCTAAGAGCAAAGCCAAGAACTTCAGAATTATTATGATCTGCTGGCAGCTAAGTGGTTCATTTTCCCCCCTTCCATCTCTGGAATGCAAGCATCTATTCCAGGTTTTCTGTTTCTGACTCACTATTATATGCAAGGGACAAACAACTGGTCTCTTTGATTCACAGATTTTAAGAGTATAAATTGAAAGGAGCCATGCCCAAAGAGCGTTGCCCACCTGGACCAGTTCAGATATTGAAATCTGTATTTCAAGTCTGACCTTTACGTAGTAATAGCATGAGACCAAGATCTGGAAGGAAAATAAATATATTTTTCATGTAAAAGGGACATGAATGACTTGGTGGTTAAACGGCAGTTAATCTCCCAGTACACACCACCTCCCACAATTCCTACCTTTCTGTAGTCCCCTCCCATGTTGAATCATAGCTAAGTCTGAGATTTGCTATAACAGTTGCAGTGGAACTGAATATGTGCTAGTTACGAACCAAAATCTTAAGTCCTGAAGTTTCTGCTTTCATATTCTGGGAGACATAAGTTGAAATATAAGAAGTTCATCTGGCATACAGAAAGCACACGGAGAGGACACAAGGAAAAGGAGAGGGATAATTACTAAGAGACGGAGACAGAGACATCAAACTACATGTCCAAGCAGCCCTGCTGAGCTCAGCTTTACAGCTGTTTCCTTCAAAATGTAGATCATGTAAGTGAAAAATCCTAAGTGGTCTGGTTCAGTCAGTCTCCTAGATGACTACGAATCCAACTAAAATCCAACATCATGTCAGTCCCACAGAAACTTGAGAGACAATAAAATAACTATCTTAAGGCATTAAGTTTTGGAGTTGTTTGTCATTCACCAGTAAACAAGTCATCAAATGAAAACTGAACATTTTGAAAATCAGACTAAATAAATAAAAGTCAAATTAGAACTATGGAAAAATAACATGCCTATAAAAGTGGTTAATATCCTTAAAATTAAAAAAAAACCATGATAAAATCTAAACAAAACCTCCCAATCTTTGAAATAGAAAATAAATAAATAAATAAATAAATAAGTAAAATCTGTCTAGTCATTGGAGGGAAAATAAAAATGATTAAAAGCATACATGAGTTTTAATCGTTAAAGACCATTAATGCTCAAATACTATTGGTAAGAATCTGAAGTTAAACAATTATTGGGAGAGGAACTTGCCAACATGTCATTTACATAGATAATTAGGCAATCACATATCCAAATAAGTAAAAGTATCGACTTCAAGCTTAAGGTCCAGCAATGTGGACATTTTTTTAAATGATGGGACATTCATATTTCAGGACATTCTGCATCTTGCAAATGTTTTAGAAAATACAGGTAGCGTGCTTAAAATGTTAGCTCAAAAATAGCATAATAATAAAAATATATATAAATTGATCATGTTTTAGAAACAAAGGATATATATATATGCATAACAAAGACTATAAGAAAATAAAACTGTTAAATGTGGCCAAAGTACAACTGCTTTTATTTACATTCTCCTTTATGCTTCTCACAGTTTTCTAAATTTTCTGACTGTGCATTGTTTTCACATTCAGTAAAATGAATAGTTTCCCAGCTGGAGATATTTAGTAACATTGTGTCTTTGAAATTTGGAAGGGAATTTAGAAAAGACCTAGTCTAATATATCATTGATAGGATGAAGAAATAGGTACACAGATTTAGGTCCCTGAGCTAGTTGAAGTACTTCAAAGTGGAATCTTAAAACTCTTTGACCTGTGCACCTTTTAATACTGCTTTTTTTAAAAAATCATTTGTAATAGTGATTCAAATAGATGTAAAGGTCTAAATAACTGTCATTCTGACAAAAACTTTACACTGGTGTGCCTTTAAATTTACATTGAGATCAGTCTCATTTTGAACTATAAAATTATCTGTAACAAGAAGGATCTATGCTATCTCCTATAACAGTTTTATTAAAAATTTCCACTAAAATAACTTTTCAGGCTTTTAAATTTCCTTTGAATTTACTTTTGTTATTGTTATATTTTAGGCTCAAATTCTCACAAGTCTAGGACATTAGTTTATTAACTGACCTCTCAAATTACTTTGCTATTTCTACAAAGACTTTTTCCTTTATTGATCAGTATAAGTAGGGTAGAAATATTTAATACACTTAGAAATATTTCTAGTGGGAAGTATTAAAGTGTATTTTCAATTTATTTGCATTTCATTTGCTTTTTAAAATAAATTATTTTGATTTGCTAATCTTGTTCTTCAAATATGAGGGTGGACACCTTTAATTCAAGGTCCTCTTTTGGATTTTATCTTTTAAAGCTACCTTTTGATTTTAAATCTGGGGAAAGCAAGCTTGAACTTTTCTCTCAGCAAAGTTTAGACAGTTGCTTTGCCGCCTAATTTCAGCTGGAGATGTGTCTAAATTCCTCCTCATTTCCTCTGGATTTGCATGGATACTTGTCAACTTTACCTTTGGTGAAGACGAGTCTGTTTTTAAAATGCCTGGATGGATATTTCTCAGTCTTACTACTGGTGGCAACAGTGTGTTTCTCATTTTATCCTCTAGCATGGCTTTTGATTGTTGCTCATCTAAAGGTGGTATTTCCCCCTCTTCTGTTACTTTCAGGGCAGGAATAATGGACAGTGGGATATCTGTGGGTGGAGATGTTGATTCATCAGTTCTTGGAGCACCAGCAATTGAACTATCATGGTCCCAAAGCTTCAAAGTGGGTATCGTCAGGTCTTTCTTATCATTTTCCAGGAACTAAAAAATAGACAAATAAAAACTATCAGTTGACCATTATTCACTAGAAAGTATATAAAATAAAATCAATCATACCCTATCCTTTATCATTAGTTACCATTAGTATTTGTAAATTATTACATTCTTTAATAGAAGACCATGAGAAATTCTCTACTTGCCTGAAATCATGGACAATAGAATATTATCAAAAACTGCAAAGAAGTGTTTTTCTAAATTTTTTTTATTTTTAAAGAGAATAGAACAAAACAAAACAAAATAAACAAAAGAAAACAGAATAGAGTCAAACACAATACAGCATTTCAAAACAGAACACAGAAAGCTACACAGGTCTTCAAAATATAACAGGAGATTAACTATGGTTGCCCCAATGTCTCCTGCTTTCTTCAAAATGGTTGTTCATACATTTACAGACAATAAACTCAAACAAAACAAAGCAATACAAAACCAGAAAAAACAAAAGAGCACTACAGGTGATCATGTTGGCCAACAAGAAACCAGAGATGGCTACCGTAGCGTCCCATTTTTCAAAAGAGCTGCTCCTATTTTCTCACATATTGCAATCAAATTGTAGGAAAGGGACTTAAACCAATCAAATCAAAGAATAAAAGCACTGTTGGACTTCAGAACCTTTTTTCCATATTTATCGGGAATTTTCTATCTTACTGAGTCTTTCAGTTTCTTACACTAGGGAGACAATGCGGTGTTTACACATGTGGGTTTGGTTTAT
>RJWT010041831.1:0-12246 GCA_004365215.1 Cuniculus paca
ATGTAACACTTTTGGGGTCTTAACACCTATCTCTCTACATAGTAACTACTAGTATATCTGTGTGTGTTTAATGGAACTGGTTGTGATTCCTTTAGAGAAGGCACTGTGGATGGTTTATTCTGTGGCCCCAGCCCTGTCCCCAGAAACTGGCATGAAACAGATACTCAGGGTCTTTTGAAATGTTAGAAACCCCCATGCCCTGTTAAAAATGCTCATGATATATGACAGTAAGTCAAAACAGGGTGCAAAGTTATATACTTTCAATTACTTAAACATACAAGTCTAGAAAAACAAATGACAGGCAATGTTCTATTAATAGTAGTCATCTGTAAGTGGTAAAATTAAGAACGTCATACATTTTTACACTTTATTGTACTTTCTCAAATGATTACCATTAGCATCTATGACTACTTTTAGCAACAAAACAACGGGCTTTTTGTTTCGGTACCTGGAATCGAACTCAGGACCTCGTGTTTGCCAGGCAGGCAAAATAATGGGCTTTTAAATATCCTCCTTCAAAGCATTTATCAGATAAAGGGGTATAGGTGGAACATCCATAACCTAAAATTCTGAAATCTGAAATGCCTCAAAATGTTGAGAGCCAACATCATGCCACAAGTGGAAAATTTCACACCTGATCACATGTAACAGGTCACAGTCAAAACACAGGCACACTAAAAATATTGTATAAAATTACCTTCTGGCTGTATACATAAGGTATATATGAAACATTAATGAATCTCATGTTTAGACTTGGGTCTCATCCCCGACACAATTCATTACATATATGCAAATATTACAAAATCCAAAAAATTCTGAACTCTGAACGAAGCCTTTCAGGTAAGGGATACTCAGTCAGAAGTATCTAGAATAAATAATCTTATACCTTAACAATAAAAAGATAGTAACTCGATTTAAAAATGGGCAATATGTAGGGGGTAATGGGGAAGATGAATATGATCAAAGGATGTTACGTACATGTACAAATCTGCCAAAATGAAACACATTAACCTGTTTAAACAATATGCACTAATAAAAAAGATGTGAAACAAAAATAAAATGACAAAGGATTTGAAAATAAACTTCTCCAGAGAAGACATAAAAACAGCCAACAAGCATCTGAAAAGATGTTAAACACAATTAATTATTGGGAAATGAAATCAAAACCACAATGAGATAAGACTTTATATCTACTATGATGGCTACAATAGAAAAAGATGACAACACCAATGTTCCTAATAGCACACCATGTTAGCTATGATAGCCAAAAGGTAGAAGTAACACAAATTTCCATGAACAGAAAAATAGATACATAAAATATGACATATCCATACAACATAGTATTATTCAGCCTTTAAAAAGGAATGACATTTTTTAAAAAAGGAATGCAATTCTGACACATGGTACAACATGAATGAACCCTGAAAACATGCTAAGTGAAATAAGCCAAACACAAAAGGACAAATTGTAAGATTCTACTTATATGAGGTACCTAGAATGTGTAAATTTATAGGGACAGAAAGAAATGAGGTTAGCAGGTATAAGGCAAAGGGAAGAATGGGAAGTTATTGTTCAATTGGTACAGATTTTCTGTGTGTGAAGATAAAAAGTCCTAGACATGGATAATGGCAATGATTGCACAAGGTGAATATACTTAATTCCAATGAATTATATACTTACAAACAAGTAAAATGGTGAATTTTATATTTTTAAAAATTCTTTGATGTGTGATTTTTGGCCAGGCAAATAAACACTCAGGTTAAAGATTCTAGTGTATTTCCCAAGGCTCCCTTCAGATAGGTATGGCCATGGGACTAAATTTTGGCTGACAGTGTTTAAGTGTCATGTGTAAATTTCAGTTTCTTGTTGTTCGAATTTCAGGAAGTCTTTAAGGGAAAGGCTAGAATGAGGACATGATGACTAGTGCATAAATACCCATCTTAAACCATGAGGCAGACCCCATTTACAGAAGATATGGGAGAAGCAAGATTGAAGGAGTCTGGTTCCCCGATGGGTCTCCCCTACCATCCCTTCCTATCATTCAGGTTTTCTACTTCAATTTTTTATTACTTGATAAGGAATTTTTTTCTAGTTCTTATAATTCATTCTCTACTCAACAACCATAGTGAACCACCCATTCATTCATTCTTTATTTGCAGTACTGGAGATTGAACCTAGGACCTTGACACTAAGCTATATCCCCAGTCCCTTCCCCCTTTATAAAATTTTGAGACAGGGTCTCATTATATCACTAAATTGCCCAGGCTGGGCTTGAACTTGTGATCCTCTTGCCTCTGCTTCCCAGAATGCTTGGGATCCTTTCAGAATTTCATTGAGATTATGTCTCTTTTCCAGTTAGAATCCCAAATGTTTTCTAATTTCATTCAGAGAGAAATAGTCTTCATGTCCTTCATGATTTGGTCTCTTCTATTAACTCTGTCCCTTTTCTTCCATGTTGGAGCCCCATTGTGGCCGTTTCTAGTCCTTAAACCATGTTCCTGCCTCAAAGTTTCTCCATTTGCTGTTCTCTCTTGAAATGCTATCCCCTTAAGTAACCCTGTGGTTAACTCTCTTAATTCACATCCCAGCTTAATTTTTAAAATCATATCACACATGTCACTCTGTCCTATTGAATTTTCTTTTCTGCCGTATTTTTCACCTATTACTACACTGAGATATATTTATTTTCTTTCTCCTACCATTAAATTGTAAGTGCCACAGAGGCAAGAGCTTCGTGTAGTTTTTCACTGTATCCCCAAAGCTTGTAACAATAACCTTAGAACAAAGTAAATTAACATAAAAATGTTTGTTGAATATATGAATAAAAGACCAGTGTAAAGTTTCCTCTAGCTTACAGACTGTAGACTGTTACAATAGCAAAAATAAAAACTCATGTCTTACCATAAGCCACCTTGCTAAAAGTCTTCCCAGTTTGAAGTCCTCTTAAAAGTCCACTAATACTATTCTTAAGCTACTTTATCACACACAGCACTATGTAAACATCTCAATTACACTATAGCAAACTTACTAACACTAGTTAGAAGAGCATAGATAATGTGTTACAAGACATGGTGACATCAGGGTAAGAGATTGATCAGAAAGGGAAATCAGAAGAACAGGGAGACTAGAAGGATTCCCCAAGAATTAGACTTGCTGATGAAGGATCCTAGGCATGAAGGCATAGAAATTCAGATAGAAATGTCCTACAATTTAAGTATCCTCAGCCCTCTCTGCTCCTTTGCAAAACATACATTCATTCATTCATTCATTCACCCATTCAATATGAACAGAGCTCCAGGCAATGGGAATACAATAGTGAGCAACATAGACACAGAGCTGGCCTTCAACTTTGTAAGGGAAATCACTATATCCTGTGACTTGTTATTTTATCATGTTTCATTTTTTTCCTGGATTTCTATAGAAACTATACATTGACTTGATTTAAAAGGTATTCTCATGCTATAACATGGATGAATGCTGAAAACATTATGCTACATGAAAGAGTCAGTCACAAAAGCCATATACTGTATGATGGCATTTCTATAAAATGTTAAAAATAGGCAAACTCATTCACAGCACAGCACCTGTCAGAGGTGAGGGGACAGAGAAGTGGGGACTGACAGCTAATGAGTACATTGCTTCTTTTGGGGGTGATGGGATGTTTGGAATTAAATAGTGATTAATGGTTTTACAACTCTGTGAATATACTAAAAACTATTGAATTGTTTACTTTTAAAGGGTGAATTTAACTGTATGTACCAGCTCAATTTTAAAAAACCCTCTTGGCTATATATGCCATAGCAACTATCCAATACAAATAAAATAATCCAACAGACTCAGTCAAAGAGACCTTCTAGTAAGAATCTTTGCCTGCTATAACACTATCATCAACACTAACATTAACAAGTTTAACACTAACCAGCCACCCTACCATACACTTATTATTTAACTTAATCTTAACCACCACTACGAGGTGAGTATAATTCTTATTCCTATTTTACAGATGAGGCAGCGGAGACTAAACTTGCCCAAATTGAGTCACATAGCTAGGAGTCTAAGAGCCAGGTGATGAACTCAGGTCTAACTCCACTGCTCAAGCTCTAACAATCTCAAAGGGTAATACCTTGAGGTATTATATAGTCTTTGTGATATGCTGATCACCTTAAATTTATTTGAAAAATTCAGTTTCTTGGTATACTGCGTTTCTTAAGCTTGCCGAGTTTAAAAAAAAATGATGGCTTGTGTCATTAAAGAAAACAATCATGCCCTGTATTAACTATATCATATTAGAGGAATAACAACTTTCATCCAGTAAGCGATAAGATTTTTACTCTTTTAATTGTTCCATATGCCATAACACACAGTTTCACTATCTCTTAATGAGTTCCAAACTTCCTGTCAGAATCAAGTCCAGTTTTAAACAAGTTCTATATATTTTGACTAAGAATGAGATAGGCACTGACTTAAAAGTCTGTCATACAGTAATTTGATACCAGTGATTATGGAAAAACGAACAGCACTGTCCCTTTCTACTCATACATTTCCACTTCATGGAGATCGAAATAGTGTGAGAACTCTTGATCAAACTACAAATTTTGCCCCATTCAATTTTATACCTCATAATCATAATGCTAAGTTGCCATGAGTTTTACTAGCTCTCAGAACTAGAGATAAATGAGGGCCAATCTAGACTATTTAGAGCTCCTAAAAAAGTATAAGGTTGGGAAAGAAAGTATGAGAATCTACTGATGACCCATTTTCCTTGCATGGCATGAGTACTTCAAATGTGCCAGTCATTTAATAAGGAGTTGGTTTTATCATCATTTTATATATGAAGAGTCTCTAGACACTCAGCAGATTTGGCAGAGGTGAGGTTCAAATTTAGGTATCCTCTGAATTTTCTACTACGCTGGCCCTTTTTATGGACAGACATCCACAAAGAGTCCTAAAAGAAATACTGCATTGACCTCAGGAAATTTTGTACTATTCAGACTACCTCAGAATCTAAAGGGCAGAATGTATCTGTTTCAATAAGCTAGAGCCAAATAGTCCATAAACTTACTAGCCCTGGGGCCTGCTAATATTAAAAAAGCTATTATACTCCTCTCTAGAATTATAAAGACCTCAAATACGCCCCTGCCTCATAATTTTTGCTATTTAAATCAAGCTGCATATGATTATCACTGATAAACTTTGAAACATTTTAACAGAATTCACTTAAACATATAAAATGGATTTGAAGGATCAAATCCCTATACTAAAATGAAAATTATCACACACAAATAATTGAAAAACTGCTGAAACCAAAAGCTTCCTGGTAACGAGATGGTTTTCATCTACTGATTACCTCTCTGTAGCACTAGCTATGTGAAAAATGTGCTCATCTTCATTCTGTAACCGTTCTTTCCTCCTCCTTTCAATGTCATGTCGTAGGTCATTTGGATCTATTACTTTGACCAGAGTCTGAGGAATTTTGACAGAAGACAAACCATTCACATTACTGTTAGTTGCACAAAGACCATATCTAACAAGAACCTTAATTAAAAGTCCTAATTAACTTATTTTGTACTAATCCTGCTAATGGTGGTGTAACCTGATACAAACATTTTGAGATACAATTGACAATATAGTTAGAAAAGTTCCTAACATTGAACTAGAAATCCCACTTCTGGGATCCTATCTCAAAGAAAAGGCTGTCTACAAAAAAAATTCAAAATACCATATTTAAAATAACAAAAAAAGGCAGCTTACGTGTTAAAAAATTACAGGAAAATAGAAGAATAATTAAATATATTATGACAATGCAAGGGGATAATGTATAACCATTTGAATTAGTAACTACTATGAGGAAGTTAACTTGGAAAAACATTTACTGAAAAAAGTTAAAACTTAAAAAGCTTCAATTATAAGAGTCATGGGGAATTCAGAGATTTTTACATAAAAGGAATGTTATTGCCAATTAAGAAAAAAGAAAAAAGCATATAAAACTGCAATTTGTGTATACACTATGATGGTGCCTATATTAAAATGTAAGATTCAAGACTGCAAGACAAGATGATCAAATAGTTTGTATTGAATTATAGATGACTTTTTAAAAAATCTTCAAATTTCCTGTAAGCTGACTGCAATACTTTGATGATTAGAAATTTTTGAAAATACCACTCAATAAACCAATCTATCTCTACAAGTTTAATAAAAATTACGATCATTTTCTCAAGTAAAAACTTATATATTCTCTCAGAAAAATATTACAATCTTTTCTCTGTAAACACTTTATTCTCAATGAATAAATTTGCAGTTCTTTTAGAATTTGATATACTTAAAAGAGCCAGTTTTCTTCTTCCCTGGCTAGTTTAGATCTTCTATTTAGTAAAGAAATGGGACCTGGGAAAAGTGTTGGGTGGGAACCACACACAACACATGACAATAAAGAAATTTAGTAGTATTTCCAATATTTTGGTAGTTCATATTCCACAAATTTTTCATACATTCTACAGTAAACAAACCATGAGACAGTTCTTTTAATTCATTCCATGCACAATTAAAAAATATATTCTATATGACTGCTTTGGAAAAACATAGAGTACATACTTTCCATAAGCTTCAATGTGGAGTTTGGTAATGAATATTATATGCTGCAATTCTGTATCAATTTTACAAAGTCATTATCCTTAGAGACTGCCTCTTGGAATATTTTTGTCTTTTGTCAGTATTCTCACTCCAACCTGGCCAATAATTAGAACCACTTGGAGAACTAAAATTGCAGATTCCTGAGTCTCAACTCTGCTTCTTCCTGTATGTGAACTCCACGGATCCCTTTTCCCATTAGTATACCAACAATAAGATAATCTCTCATCAAAAATTGTATTCACTTACCTGACCTGATTCATATATCGGAGTCTGCTTACTCTGAAGCTCTGCCAAAGACATATCTATTCTCCTAAAATAATAAAGTTGTATTACAATTAAATATATTATGCACTAATACCTGATTGTACTACTACAGAATAGAACTTGAAATAAAGCAGGTCTTAGAGAAAGCAAAATAAACCTGCTACCAGATGGTTTTTAGTATAAATGTCAGGACATACACATCCTGTGAATAACATTACAAGGAATTTTTAGTGGTTCTCAAATCACTAGTCTCTGCAACCTCCAACTTTGTTCCAGTGATATATTTTATTCTAACAGATTCTAGTCTGTTCACAAGACAGCGCACACCACCTGCTTGGACACGTGCCAACAGAAGACAGGTTTTCATCAGGCTGCCCTCAGAACAGCCATTTGTGAGCCACAAAAAACAACCCGTAATTTCAATGGCTTGACAACCGTCTTTCATTCTTCCAGCCAGTACTTCAGTAGACAACTACTATAGAGTAGACACAGCAGAATCAAAGTAGGTAAATATTTTCAAAGTCCTATACATTTAAACAATGTTAGCCAGTGGCTTCAATGCAACCTATTCCATCCATGTCCACTGGCCCAGTACCTGCTTGGGTTGGTCGAGTTTTTATGTAAAAAAATGCACTGGGATTTTACAACAAGCCCAGGCAAGCAAGCTCAGGCAGGAGCACTTTCCCAAATCTGTTCTGAGGTTAATTTCCAAGAGTTAAATGGGAATACAGTAATCAACCACTACCTGTGAATTTCTGGATCTGAATTCAGTTTACTTTCTTTTACATGTATATCCCGTGTGTCTTGTATTTTTGAGAAACGCTCATGTAGAGTAATGGCAGGTGATGGAAAATAATTTGCTGGAAAAGGAAACAAATAATTTCATCTCAATATAAAACTGATTCCACTTAGAAGATTATATATAAGCACAGGAAGAAGTGACCATTAAAAATTCAGTCTTTTTTCTCTTGAAAACACATGGGACTTAAATTATTTCATAGACTAATTTGAAGTGCTCACATGCTTTTTTCCAAGCCCAAGTGAAACCTAATTTATGAATCCAAGAGTTCTCTTCCTACCTAACATATCTGCTTACTTGTACAGAGAAAAAGACAGTGTACTATTGAAGTGAGAACTGTTTTTCTTGGAAGAACCTTTTTTCTCCAAAGTAAGATCTTACTCTATCTGTGAAGTAAAGACAACACAGAGCTCTATAGTTCAACATGAGGAAAAACTAGTTTCACAAACAACAAATTGTTCTGAAACATCAAAACAATTCTGAAAAAATGCTCAACGTTATATTTACACACCATAGAAGGTCTTCAATGCCATTTTAGTTTTACATTAAATGGGGTTCTTGAAGACATTCTAAACTCAACTATATTACAGGCTTTTAACAGGATAGAGAGAAGGAGAATATACTTGATCTCTAAGAATACTACTTAAGCAATCCTTTCTCCTAACTTACTGTTCCTGTTCTGGGACAACCTCCTGGATTTTTTTGCAATACCTGCTCACTTTCTGCAAATAATTAATTTCTTTGGGAGAAAGCCATGGGAGCTGAGAGGGTAAACTGTTTCAGAAAAACTGCATGCTCTATCTCTATGTATCTAGCTATTTATTGACTGATTGATTGCATACCTGAGGATCAAACCCAGTGTCTCATACATGCTAGGCAAGTGCTCTACGACTGTCCTATACCACCAGCCCACATTGGCATGTTTCAAAAAATACATATGCCTTAGCTTGAGGAGCACAGAGAAAATAATTCATTTCTGAAACATGTTCTATGAAGGTACAAAAAGATCAATACAAGTATAAAATAAAATTTTTGGAATTATAGAAGGCCTCTAGCTTATAATACCCACAAGTGCCCTGGGGATATAGCTCAGCAGCACAAGAGCCTGTCTGGCAAGTGCAAGGTCCTGAGTTCAATTCCTGGTACCAAAAAACAAAACAAAACAACACAACACAATTGCCTTATTTATGTAGCATTATTGGGAAAAGCTATTGTCTTTTTTTTGTCTTTTTGAGACAGGGTTTCGCTATGAAGTTCAGGCTGGCCTTGAGCTCACTTTGTATAGCCCAGGCTGGTCTCGAACTTGTGACTATCCTCCTGCCTCAGCCTCCTGAGTGCTGGGATCACAGGCATGTGCCACCACGCCCAGCTCGGGAAAAGCTATTCTACCTCAGTGAATTTTCCAATGAATGAAAACCTGCCAGGAGCAAAAACAAAACAATTTAATGCAAATCTTTAAAGTATTTATTATGCTACTCTCTGATGCCTTAAGTATGCCAAAGCAAACTTGAATCTTTCATTGATCACTTAGTAACATCCTATGACACTAAGTTCAAGTAATGCCCGTAGAGGGCTTTAAGAACATCACAAAATGCTCTAGACTTCTGTACTGCTTGCGTTTTATATCTATTTTTTTGTTGTTGCTTCTTCTTCCTTGGTACGCTATCAATTATTCCTTGTCACTGCACTCTTTATGCCTGTCTTTTGCAGCATACTAAAACTCTCCCTTTTAACTTGTGATTTCTAATCTACTAAGAGTTGAAGCAAAAGGTTATTAAAAATACATGTAAAGAGCAACTAGGCTTGAATGAATGCCTGATACTCTCTCCAACAGATTTCCTAATTCATGATATAACTTACAATGAAATAGTAATTATTATTAAATTATATTACAGGTAGCCTATCTCAAGAAAAGTCAGAGCATTATTATTGTGTTATCCCTAATGTATGCATAAAATATACCAACCTTTAACTTGATGAATTATTGTTATGATTTCCTGAGCAAATTCTCTTGTAGATTTGTTTTCAGTATTCTGAGGTGAGTCAAGATGTTCAAACACTGGATGAAACTTCTCAATTTTCCTGCCAACAGCAACCAAATCATATGACATCTGTCTCTCTGTGGAATAGCTAGAAGCAACCCTAGAATAATTCACAAATGTTTAACTAAATTTGAAACTATTATGTTAAGGACACAATCTACTGAAAATTAAGACAGCTACAAAACTAAAAAGAACTTTATCTTTTCTTATAATTTTAGCACTAAGTTATGCTGTAAAACATGTATAATAACAATTAGAAAAAAGTTATAGATACATGATTCTGAGTTCTTTTCAAATCAGAGATCAGTAAATATCATTTTAATAATAAAAGCATCAAAGTTTTACATGAAAGAATTTTTACTTTAAAAAATATAAAAAGTCAAAGAAAGATTAAACTAGGTGTGCTAGCGCATGCCTGTAATCCTAGCACTTAGGAGGCTGAGGCAGGAGGATCACTGTGAGTTTGAGTCTAGCCTGGGCTATATAAGCGAGTTCAAGCCCAGTCTAGACTACACAGTGAGAGCCTGCCTCAAAAAAAAAAAAAGACAGATTAGTTTCCACTTCTAAATGGCCAAAACATTGTACATCCAGCAAGACTATACGATCTTGAAATACTACATTTTAAAAGCTGATATCAAACATAAGAACTTCTGACTTCATAAAAATTCTTGTATTTCTATTGGTAATAAGTTTACAATAGTATCTTAAACTTGAATTCTGTTAAGAAATTAATCACAAAACCTCATTCAGAAAATAGTCTTAGCTATTAAAGCAGTTCTGATCATTAATATCAATTACTATGTTTGCCCTAATGTGGCTTTAAAGAAATGTTACCATGTTATATAATCCAGCTATTTTACCACTTAATACCTTCTGCAACTTGAACTAATTTTTCATGGTGCTAGGGTTGAACCCAGGACCTTGCATGGGAAAGGTAAGCATTCTGCCACTAAGCTACATTCCCAACCCCTACATTCTGAATCTTTCAACTTTCATTAAAAGCTCTCCTTAGTATAATGGGTACTATTATATAGTAATTATTATTACTATATAACTCTGTTTCTATGTAACAGAGTTAACATTTATTGAGGGTTTACCAAACATAAAGGATTAGAGCTAACATTATTTCATAATCTTTATAATAGCCCGATGGGGAACGTACAATGAGCACTGAGACAATGGATGTCTGGGTTGTTTGGTTTTACACATTCCAGAAGTGGAGTAGTCAAATGAACACAACTTCCAAGTTTCCTAATGGAAAATTATACCGTGTTCCAAGGATGCTGCTCTTGGCTAAAAAGTACTTTTAAATTCTTTGTTGGGAGGCAGTTTATGCATTACAGAAGAAAATGTCTCATTATTTTATTTTGTGTCTTACTTTGGACCCAAAATGGTATCCATCAGCTTGCATCTCCTATTCCTCTGTATTTGACTCTAAATTCCTTTTGGTGCTTCCCAAAAACCAAGTTCACTGTCCAAAGACCTGAGATTTAAAACTGCTGGGTTCTTGATGAGTATGTCACAGATTCCAAAGGTAAATCCAAGAAGTATATTTTAAATAACAGCAGCACCACTGAATAAAATATATCTCATCAGAAACAAAAAGCAATTAGGTAAGTTTTGGGGTACAGGCACATGTATGCATGCATTTACTTATTTAAGTCACACAGCCATATATCCAAAACTGTTTCAGGGTTCTGAAAAGATTACAAATACTCTTTTTTTTAAAAAAATTAACTCCTCTAACAAAATGGTTTCAAGTGCCTATTGATCACTTATCAGAGGAGAGGCTTCTATCTGACTTCCCATGCTCCCTCTTCGCAGACCAGCACTGTCAGAGACAATGCCTTGCCAAAGCAGACACACAGAAAAGTGATTATGCAGCAGTTTGATGTCACTGCTGTGGTTCTTGATTCATTAGGAGGACTTTCATTAGAAGATTCATTTCCCTTCTTTCCCAATTTGGTCCAACTTTCCCACTGTGCATCTGATAACTAGCTAAGAGACATTCCCTGATAAAAGCAAGAACACCCCATAACAAGCTCCAATAACAAAGAATTACAAATGCTCTCTGTTTAAAGGGGTTTAATGTTACAAAAATTCTGTTCCATAAGAAAAAAAATAGCTTTTAAAAACACTATATAGGTGAAAAATAAAATATTTAAATAGAAGTACAAAAATGGCATATATGGAGAGAAATCAGTTGATTTTTTTTGAAGCCTAGTTTATCACAAAAGGAAGTCAGCTGACAAAAGTTTCCAGCCTCCCTGGATAATTATTAAAATTTACTTATAATTTATTACAAACTACTGGTACAACTCATCTCCACTCCATACCCAACACTCAATCCATACAAGTGCTTTGGTATACTTTCTGCTATAGTATACACTGAAGTTATATTTAAGTCCTGAGACTTTAGTGTTTAAACTTGTTATCAGTTAAAATTTATCTTAGAGTTCCCTCACTACAGGATTTTAAATTAAAAATATTAACATTATCATTTTCTGAGAA
>RJWT010041832.1:0-12294 GCA_004365215.1 Cuniculus paca
AAAGAAATATAAACGGCAAATAAATACATGAAAAAATGTTCAGCATCAATGGTCATTTGAGAAATTCAAATTAAAACAACACTGAGATTCCATCTCACTGTAGAAAGAATGGCCAAGATCAAGAAATCCACCAATAACAAATGCTGGAGGGGCTGTGGGCATAAAGGAACTCTTCTCCACTGTTGGTGGGAGTGTAGGCTGGTGCAACCACTGTGGAAATCAGTGTGGAGATTCCCCAAAAAGCTAAGATTAGAGATTCTATTTGACCAGCTATGCCACTTCTGGGTATTTTCCCAGAAGAAATGAAAACATCATACCACAGTGATATATGTGCACCCATGTTTATAGCAGCACAATTTGTAATAGCTAGATCTTGGAAACAACCTAAATGCTCATCAACTGAGGAATGGATAAAAAAGATGCGATCTTTTTATACAATGGAGTACTACTCAGATATAAATGAAATTGCATTGAGGCTTTTAAAAGTTAATGAATGTGACTGGAGACCACACTCATAAGTGAAATAAATCAAACTCACATGTGTAAATACTGTATTTCTCCTTAGTGTAAGAAACTGAAAGAGTAAATATGATCCAAAAATCTATAATAAATACTGTGTAAGGGTAAGAAACTGTTCAAAGAGGAAAAGTAACTGGGATAGTGGAAAGGAGGAAAGAAGGAAGGGAAAAGGAAAAAGACATAAGCTTGTATATATATACATAAGATAGCTAAAATGACTGTATTACCAATTGTATTAGCTCTTGGGAAAGAACAGTTTAATACTCATATGATTAGATCAGTTTTGCACGTCTATATCTGGTAACCTGAGCAAACCTTTTGAAGGTAACAGTGTGCAGTATTACAACCGTTATTAAATTCCTATCTTCTTGTTTTGTAAACATATACTGTTACTGTTGTTGTTTGTTTGCCTCTTTTGCTGTTTTTCTTTTCTGTGTCTTTTTTTCTCTTAAATAAATAAAAAAAAGACAAAGGAAGTTAGAGTAGATTGAAATGTATGCAGTGGATAAATAATTGACTATGTGGTTGGAGAGAAAAGAAATAATTTTGGATAATTTTGTTCCTCCCATTTGCTCACCTCCATTTTGGTCTCGGTATGTAGCAATTTATAAATATTTTAAAGCTACAACTCTGCATCTTCCATGTTTCCATATTTTCAAAAGGTCTATGTTTTTCTAGAACATAAAGCTAGTAAAGATGAGTTGGTGCCATCATAATGGAGTTCAAGACGTCCAAAGAGGGATCAATAGATAGCATTCTAATGACATTGTATTAGGTCCTCTCCCTGTAATCATTCTACAGACTTATTCCCAATTGCACCACACCTCAAATTTCTAAACCCTTATGCCATACTCTCTATGAGGTATTCCCTTACTGGATACACTCTATGGGATATTCAAACTCTCTGTGGGATATTCCCTTACTGGATACACTCTATGGGATATTCAAACTCTCTGTGGGATACTCCCTTACTGGATACACTGTTAACTAAAGATTATAAGACTTGGTACAGGAGACAGGATGCATAGTCAGGGGAATCATGACCTTGGAAGGCCCCCTGCAGTTTCCACGTTTGAATGTGTGTGCATAGAGGAGACATAAGTTGTGATACAGAACAATTTTTTCAAAATAAAAGCCACCCATTCTTCTTTTTTTGTCTTTCTGTGTAACAGAATGAGACATTCCTTTTAATCAGGCTGCCTGGTGAAACCACAGTCGTGAGTTGTCTTCTCGTGGGCTGTGGTCAGAAGGAATTTCCTTTTGGCTGCAGCATGTCCTATGACTGTATTATATAGTTCTGTTTTCCCTAGTTTAAAATTATCTTACTTTTTAATTTTATTTTTAACTGAAAAACAATAATTTTATATATATATATATATATATATATATATATATATTCATGGGGTGCATTGTGAAATTTGATACATGTTCAATGAAATGGCAAAGGTCTGGGGTATTAGAGCAGCTCTATGTGAAGGATCTACTTTCCATCCATACTTTATAGAGAGGTAGGAACATAGTCTGAGTTGGATTTATGATCTCTAATGGCTTCATCTAAAAGAGGGTTAAAGTTAGAAAATAGCAAGTTAAAACTCACTTTGGAGACCTTAGGGGGTCCCCAGAATTCCACAAGTCTTGACATCACTCAGTCTACAACCTCAGAGCTCACACAAGATTTTTATTTTGTAATCATTCTAAAAACTGCCAAAAAACAGTTTTTAACAAACATAGGCCTAATTCATCAGAAAACTTTTTAATGGCATGCTGCTTTTTTAAGCTATATATTCCATAAAAGTACTACTTTCCCTTGCCTTTCTGGATACATTTCACTGACTTGGAAAACCAGAATAATTTTCCTGCACACAGCATTGTGGATTTGGTAGGTTATTTCCCTTGACTTCTTACGATTTGCTCCTGCATCATCGATAGTTGTTTATAATCTGGAAATATGAACATAAGCTCTTAAAGTTTGACAAGCTGTAGGTGTACCTTTTTTCTGTGAGGATGTTTCATATGAGAGTGTGCACTTAGTGCACCATAACTTGAGTTGAATAATGTCTACTGTCACAAATTTATGGACGTTAAAATTATTTATTAATTCAGAGATACTAGCATGAGTCTCACAATATTCTGTACCCCAACAACCTGTCACACAATGCTTTAGTACCCACTGATTATGACCTAGATTCATACTTCCATTGATGGCACTGTTTAACATTTTAACACATGTAGTAAGTGGAATTCTCTATGAATAAATTTCTCTAATATATTATTTATTTTTTCAGTGGTACAGATTTTAAATGATACACCAAAAGTAAAGGATAAATGCTTTATTCTTCTTGTGAATTCATCATTTTTCAAAGTCATGAGATAGTGCCATTTAAACTAAAAAAATAGAAGGTTTACATGTGTGTGCTCACAAGAGCACTTATGCCAGCAACCGTGTGTGTGTGTGTCTTTTGCTCTACTGATCCCCCCAAGTATCATGAAAGTCATTAGGTTGTGGAGGTGCTATGCTCATCCGTGGATCTGTCTATCAATGTGTTCACAGTTGACTGTGCTGTTAGGAGCAGGATCCTGGTGGGAGGAGGTGTGTCACCTGGAGCAAGATCTGGAAGGATGATTTTTGTTTCTGCCCCTCATCCTATTTCTATATCCTGGCTTCCGTTTGGTGACCAGCTTTTATTTGCCATGTCTTCCTTCCACGTTGTTTCTGCCTTGGAGCCGCTGACTGTGGGCTGAACCTGCTGAGTCAAATAAATTCTTCTTAAATTTTGGGTGGTGGGTACAGAGATATCAGACAGATTTTTCCCTATCTAGTCCCAGCTATCATAGTATTTACTAAATTTATACTGTAACACCCTGATGGTATCACTAGAAATATTTGACCCAGAGATGGAAAAGTAACTAGTACAGAAAGTTGGTACCAGGGAAATGGGGAAGACATAACTGGGTCTGTACCTGGCTATGTGGTTTAAAGGCCTTTACAACTGTTTTGAAGAAGTTCGGAAAGGTTTGGAGATGCTGACTGGAGAAGCCCTAGAATGCCGTTAGACAAACCTAATGGGCAATTCTGGATTGAGCTCAGAAGAGCAGAATGTTGATAGTACAGCAGACAGTAAAGGTCAGGATCACAAGGTCTCATAGGGAAATGAAGACTGTATTGAAAACTGGACTAGAAGCCATGCATGTTTCATTCTGGCAAAGAATTTATGTTTTGTCCTTGACCTAATACTTAGTGTGAGGTGAATTTAAAGATAATAGACTAAACAATCCAGTGGAGGAAATTTAAGGAAGTATAATGTTCAGGCTGTGGCTGGGTATTGCTGGTTGCTTTTAGCCAGATTTACAAGGAGAATCAAGAACAAATAGTAGTGCCAAAAGACACGAAAGTTCGTAGTTTCACCACAAAGGAACATTCTATAAAATTAGAGCCATAGGGAGTGTGATTCCTGACAAGATTAGCATTAAAAAGAAGCCACGTACTTTGCATCAGGATAATAGAATAGATGCCCTGAAGGCATTCAGAAAATGGACAGACCACACTCAGGACAGGCTCACGGCTGTAAGAGGATAAACTCCTATGAGAACAGAACTTTGCAAACAGAGCCCCAGGGCACACTTCTCACTTCCTAGGGAAGTGTTTCCCCAAACTTACTCATCCAGGCACTTACAGGCTGCTAGAGTCATGGTTCAAGGGGGCCAGGCTACTGCTTGAGCTATGGGCAGACAATGGCATCATCCACGTGGTGCTGATTTTTCTGGCATGCAGAGCTATAGGGTGATGGAGGCATTCACCCAGATTTCAAAGGAAGGTCTAGGAAGCGAGGCAATGTGTCTCTGGGGGGTGATACGTGAAACTGTGAGAGTGAAGCCAAAAGTGCAGTGGTGTCCCCAGGAAGTTAGAGATGCCAGGAAGCAACAAGCAGAGCCATCTCAAAAAAAGAGGCCATGTAGGTTGCAACCAGTTAGGTCATAGAAACAGGGCTGCCCAAGACCTTTGAAGTTCACATCTGGCTACAGGCTGCCCTGGGTTGCTACAGGATTTAATGTTTGGCCTGTTGGGTTTCATTCTTGCTTTGAGCTGATTCCTTTCTATCTTCATACTACTTTTTTCAGAATGGGAATATTTACCCTGTGCCATTATATGTTGAAAGTTGTTGGGACCACGAATTATAAATTGAGTGAAGGGGACATTCA
The DNA here is from genome assembly GCA_004365215.1 of Cuniculus paca. NCBI lineage: Eukaryota > Metazoa > Chordata > Mammalia > Rodentia > Cuniculidae > Cuniculus > Cuniculus paca. The sequence goes on from RJWT010041832.1 coordinate 4,720, forward strand.
TGCTTGTTCTTGCCCTACCCTTGAGCTAGATTTGAGTGCAGAAACTCCCTCACTCTTTTCTGGTCACAGTTGAAAACCCTAGGGCTAATGACTGCTGTGCTGCTCACAAGACAAGACAAGACCTGCTGGGGATGATAGGCATCTGGAGAAACTACGGTTTACTCATTGCCCCTGTCTAGTTCTTGTCCTTGCAAGAAAGCTTTGGTCTTCCTAGCCCACCATAGTCACTATTACTGTTCCCAGAAAAACCCACTGTCCTTCATTCATTGTCCTTGACTTAGATGTAACAAATAAATACCAAGAGTCTGGGTGTCTCATGGTCTTTTGTTCACTGCAAACAACTGGTCACCCCAGATCCCTGCTTGCACCCCTAACTTGTCTGTCTCTTGGTTTTTTTCCCACCATATGTCTTAACACTTGACAGGAGATTGGAACCTACTGCAGAGGAATCCATTAACTGGCACCATGAAAAGGGTTTCTAATAGCAAATATTTAACTTTCTTTTTTATTTTTGCAGGGATTCACATCTAAGAATTTGCCTTGAATCTCAGAGACCTTGAACTGGATTTTTAGCAATGCTGCAATTGTTAAAACTTAAGAGATAGACTAAATGCATTTTGCACAGTGAGATGGTCATGAGTCTTTTGGGATCCAGGGGTGGAATGTTATAATTTAAATCTAAAATGTCCACAAAAAGTCTCATGTATTCATAGGTGGGGATTTCGCAAGGTCATTGGATCCTGGGGGTACTATGCTTTGTACTGTTAGGAGATAGGGGCTGGTTGGGTGAAGTGCATCACTAGGGTTGTAATGTTCTCTCTTCTCTCCTTCACCACCTCCCTCCCGTTTACTCCCTCTCTCATTCCCTCTCTCCTTCCTTCTCTCCCTCCCCACCTGTGCTGCCTCATCCCTGCCCTCTCCTCTCTGCTTCCTGCCTGCCATGGAGTGAGCAGATTTCCTCCACCATGCCCTTTTGTTCCATTCATACCTGAACTCACTGGAAACTGTAAGCCACATAAACCTCCCCTCTTTTACGTTGTGAATGTCAAGTATTTTGTTTTGGAAATTAGAAAACAATAGTATTGTATAGAACTATGAATACTGTATAGGTTTTTCTGTTATTTGTACCTATGTATATTGAAGTCATTATTTGTTTTGGTGTTCATATTATTTTAGGTCAGTGGGAGCTGCTTAATGTTACTATCTTCTTTTTTGTGATTAGATTCATTAGCCCTTTTCTTTTTCCTTTCCTTTCCTTTCCTTTCTTTACTTTTTTTCTTTTTGTACTGGGTATTGAACTCAGGACCTTGCATTTGCCAGGCAGGAGCTTATGCTGCCGAGCTATATCCCGCCCCAAGATTCATTAGCCTTTTATGGCATCTTTGATTTCTAGAATAAAATTGCTGAGGTTCATTTGATCTATTTCCTGCCCTATGCCTGAATTTAGAGATTTCTCTTAAGAGCACTGGTTCATTTTAGTGAGGTATATTGAGATATTGAAATCTGAACGGTAGGTACACTTTCTGCTATTGAGTTATCATCACTTTTAGGACCTTTTTTTTTTTTTTTGTACTGGGGATCGAAATCATGACCTTGGGCTTGCCAGGTGGGCGCTTATGCCACTGAGCCAAATTCCTTGCACTTTTAGGACTTTTTAATGGAAGGATGGAAAGTCATATTTTTTAAAAGAAAATAAGCTGCATGTCCCTACTGGTATTTCTAATTCCAATTTAAATGTTTTTAGTTGCTTAATTTTATACTTGTATAATTTTTCTCTTCAAATTGGAATCCTTGACATCCAAAGAAAAGCAAATACTTGTTTTTTAATAGAATGTAAGGTAATATAGTATATATATATACATATATATATATATGTATATATATAGTAGGTTCAAATACCAACAGCAATTTTACTAATAACACTACATAGTCAATGCTTTTACAGATTTATTTAGAAAATTTTGAGCCTTAGATTATATACCCAAAAGAGATATGATCAAAATACTGGTTTTGGAAGTCATTGAGAATAAATACATATCTTTTGAGTAATTATGACACTATTTGATAAGTAGAATTTGATTGTTTTGGATTATTTTCAATGTTTAAAGAAGCTCTTTTTCTTCATTTTTATTTCAAATAATATAAAATATTTACATGATACGAGCTCAAAACAAGAAGCAGCATTCACATAAATTTTATCTTATACCTTCCTACTTTTCACTGTCTCCCAGTACAGGTAACCTGTTTGTGGTCCGTTTTGTTTTGTTCTACAAGTCTTGCTATGTAGTACTTCCTGGCATTGAACTCACTGTGCAGCCCACAATGACCTCATAGTTGGAATCCTTCTTTGTCAGCTTTCTGAGTGCTAGTATTACAGTTGAGCACTGCAACATCTGACTCGAAGTAACCATTTTTAATACTTTCATATCTTTTGTGATGATGTGTGTATGCTGTTCATGTTATTCTGGGTCTTTTTTATAAATGTATTTTTAAGACCAGATGATATTCATGTATAGATAATTTGCTTTTTTTTAAATGTATTTTTAAGACCAGATGATATTCATGTATAGATAATTTGCTCATTCTTCATTAATAATTTCTTCAATCAATCTTTTATTTTTGAACAGCCAGTTTGTTACCAGTTTCCAGAATCAAACAATGTCCTCAGGCATAAATCTATTTGTCAAATAACTCTGGACTGGGTTTCAAGTGGGACATTGCCTAAGCAAAGGGCAAATACACTTGTCATTTTTGCTAAGTAAGAGGCAAATTTTGTAAAGTAAATATAGGAAATTCTAAAAATCTATTGCAAAGAAAGAAAGAAAACAACTATCTCACTGTAATGGTCCTTTTTATAATTTATAATGGTCCTAATAATAAATTATTGATAAACTTAAATTATTAAACACACATGATTTTTGTTGTAGTATAAACACCTTGAATAGTACTAAAATTTTAACTGTATTGGTTTCCAACTCACTTTGTCTTACCAAATAATGCAACAAGAACTTCTAGAAATCATCTTTCTATATGTATAAACATTATTTGTGAGTAAGAATAGATCACTTTGGAAAAATAAAGAGATAGGTATTCTTATGGTTAATACATTGTGTCAACTTGAGAAATTTAGAGGTTTAACTGAAAGACTCAACAGGGAGCCAGGGTTCTTACTTTATAAATATCCTCAGCCTGTGCAAAGGAGGCAAGGACATTTTGTGAGTGTTACACCTACCCTGAAGGTGGTGGGGGGCTGAGTACAATTAAGGGTAGAGAAGAGGCTTGCTCTTCACCCTTTTGTTCTGGCTTCTGCCTTGAAGTGTTGCCCCAGTGCCATGCCACTCTGCTTTGGAGCCAGCTGATTATGGACTGAAATCTCCAGAAACTGTGAGCTAAATAAACCTTTCCTTGCTTCACTTTGGTGTCAGGTGTTTGTCTCAGCAATGAAGAAAATGTAACCAAGACAGGTATAGATACAATTTTTTAAATCTGAGAACATTTGTGAGTTTGACAAATTGGCTAACTTTTTCATTCAGTCAAAATTATTTTATTATATTTTAAATAAGTCCTCTTACTCATCACACTATAATGTGACACAATAGAACTGGAAGTACAGTTAGTAGATCTACATATTGGGTTATTTTTTCAAAATGCTAGTGAATCTGCAACTTTGTCTCTTGGGCCAAAAATATAATTCAACTTTTAAATTCATAATGACATGTATCTGCCAGTTTTGTTTATGCTCATATATATTAAAAGTACCTAATTGTCTAATAATAGTTATCATCTGCTGAAATAAGGGCTACAACTACAAGAACTGAGTGAGTTATATTTTCTTTTATATCTAAGGCATTGCAACAATTGAACAGCGAATCTCATAAACAATTGAACAGCGAATAAAAAGGAGTTCACATTTGAATATCAGCTAGTTATGTATAAAGTGGACACAGGTGAAAAAGTGACATATCAATAAAAACCTGGTGAATAAATCTCCAATGATTTGCTTTCCCACGGTACCATATTCTTCAGATACAGCCATTCAGGCAATAAGTATTCACAAGACAACATAGAAGAAAATTTTTAAAATACCTTCTTCCAAGTTTTTGGCCTTCTAATAGAAAAGGGAGGTATTTGTGTCTTCCTTTTTCCTTTCTTGTAGGCTAAAGTCAACAAAATAACAATCAATATTTTATGTTCCCAGTCTGTAGACTCAGTTTAGATCACGTTTCCAATATGCTTAGATCTTATTTTTCTGACTATGAAATCAGTTGACTCACTGTACACTCAGTTGATAATATTCTACTTTAAATAAGGCTCTAACTTTGTATCCACTGTATTCTACTTTAAATAAGGCTCTAACTTTGATCCACTTTGAGGTCAAGACATTCATATCTAGTCCACACAAGCATTTGACAAGACAGATCAGTACTTAAGTGCTATTTTTATAGAGTTAGTCTACAAGTGGGAATTTTTGATTAGTAAAATAGGTACCTAAAATATAGTTTTGTTTATTAGTCATTTTTAAAGTTTATTTAAAACTTTGAATAAGGAAACCTTCACTACCTTTTTCACAAACTCGTTGACAGTCCTTCAAGTAGGAGAAATTATTGTCATTTCCTCCACAACCAGTGTAGGTGAATGTCTCACAGGCTTTATGTCTTCTATTAAAATAATAGCGAGTCTCATTAGCAAAGCATAATCCTTCATCTTTTGGACTGTAGCAAAATGATGGCACTTTATGAAAAAGAAAATAAAATGAGAAATGCTATGATACACAATTTAATAAGTGGCGATGATTACAGAAGTACCTGAAGAAATCTAATCCCATAAAAAATCGTATTCTGAATCCAGCATCATTTAAGAAGGTATGCCTCCAATTGTAGGTAAGCCTACATGCTATATTATAAACCAAATCAAATATCTTCTGGAGCTATGTCTTTTTACCTTTCAACATGAAAACATTTAATACCCCAAATCAGACATGGTCATGTAAAAATGAGCAAAGTTTCAAGGAAAAATGCATATATAATTCAGTAAACTTCCTTGTGTTGATTACTTTATGTTAAATATTTTCATTAGCTCTTCTGCTGTTGTTAATCAAGAATACACATGTCATTCCTAAGTCCAACCAGTAGAACTTTTACAACTATGCAGACAACTTAGTATCAATAACCATTTCCCATTGATTGAAGATTTTGCATATTTAACAATATAGCTACATAGCTTAATGAAAGTCTCTTCCAAAGCAAAACTTTTATGGTTTGTTGAGATATTTTTAATCTATGATGCATCTGGGGAGATTCATGTATCATCTCTCTCCACAGACATTAAATACCATCCAAGCAATCTATCATGTCAAGGTTGGGGATGCTATAAGATAGAGATATTTTTATCCTGTAATTTGCAATTACTAAAAATTATAAAATCTAATTAAATTCTTAAGTCTGTATATATTCTACTATCTCATATACAAAACCAATTCTGTACAAACTTGAGGTCAAGACATTCATTAATGAATACGGTAATTTTATATATAAATTCAGAAGATCAAAAATACAGGTTGAGTAGCCCTTTTCAGAGTACTTGGAACCAAAAATGGTTTGGATTTCAGATTTCAGGTTTTGGAATATCTGAATACACATAATGAGGTATTTCGGGGACTGGCAGCTGAGTCTAAACACAAAATAAATTTATGTTTCATGCATATCTCATACACATAGACCGAAGGCAATTTTAAAAAATAATTTTAGTGTGTTTGCATTTTGCTAAAATGAGGTCAAGTGTGGAGAGTTCTACTTGTGGCATCATGCTGATGCTCAAAAACTTTCAGCTTTTGGTGAATTTCCAATTTTAGATGTTCAGACTTGGGATGCACAACCTGTAGTTCTAAGGAAACAGCACAGCAAAGGCAGCAAAATTTGAGTAATAGCAATGTCATCTTCCAGCCCTGAGAACTTTGGAAGTCATTAACTTGTACTTTACAGCTTTACGTGTAAAAATGGGATAGAATACTCCCTCCCAGAGAGGTAGAGTTAAGATTAACACATTATATAGGAACTCTAGAGAACATAAACCATCCCAATTTCACACCAAACTATTGACTTCTTTTTGAAGCACTGAGGGTTTTAGAGCCTTATGTATGCAAGGCAAGGACTCTACCACTGAGCTATGTCCCTCAACTCCAAACCACTTTTTCACACAAAAATCTTAATAGAAAAGCAAACTTGAAATAGCATAAAAATGGTCCTTACTTTTCTTTGATGCGCAGAAGTTCATACAAGAAACTTCATCAGGAAACCGGTTAGCATTATAGGGACACCCACCAGATATGAATTTTTCACATTTCATAGACTTTAGATCGAAGAAATACTCCTCACTAGACTTGCCACACTTATCCTGATTAACTTCGAACCTGCAAATTTTGGGAACTTCTAAGAAAAGAAAGGCAATAAAAAAAATAAAGTCAGTCAGAAGCAGCCTTCTTACTCTTACTTTTAAAACAGACATTTCAGAAACAAAAGTGAGAGTGCTGGGGATTTGGCTCAGGGCTTGCCTGGCAAGCACTAGGTCGTGAGTTCGATTCCCCAGTACCAAAAAAAAAAAAAAACCACAAACGTGAGAAAAGTATTCATATTTACTACTAGATTGCCCATTAATCTGGTGAGTTACCTCGATTTGACTCAGCTGTGATATTTCTTTCATATTCAGTGGAGTCTCTATTTCTACATATGAAGCTAATTGAAGCTTATTCATATGAATATCCAGTTCTTCCTGGCTCAGTTCCTTAAATGGCAAAAGCCTTTTATTGCCTTGACTAGATAGACTTTGAAAAAGTAAAATAAAACACAGTACTCTGAATCTCTATAATATCCCTACCCTAACCCAAGGCAAACTTAGGTCTCAGGGGACAAGAGCAAGGTTACCCTAATAAACTAAATCGCCTTTCCACAAGGAAATCCACTGAAGTATTTCAGATTGATGGACAGTGGACAGAAACAACGGGTGTGTTCTTGGGGGCAGAAAAGCAACACGCGTAGGTCTGCAACTAGTAAACACAGAAAGGCACGTCTCACTGTTCGCTTGCGCTTCGTATGCTCTGTGGTGAACCAAAACCAAAACGAAAACCACAGGCGCTGAATTAGGACGCAGGTCAGGTGCGAGGACAGTGACAGTGCTGGTAGATCTGTGAGTACTTTTGGGAGCACTTGGGACCACTCCAGCTAACACGGACAGGCCAAAGAGGCAAAGCAAATCCGGTTGAGGTCTGGGGCGCTCAGCCAGCTGCTCGCGGCCCCTAGGAGGATCGGCGGCCGGCGGGGCGCCCTTACCCTCGATGCTCCAGCAAGCGTCCTCGCAGGCCTCGGCCGAGGCGAACTTGTTGGCGTTGCCGCCGCAGCCCCCGTAGCGGAACCTCCGGCAGGTCTGCCGGTACCTGTCGTAGTAGTAGCGGGTGACCGGGGCCTGGCAGGGTCCTGGGGCGGGGGGCAGGAGGCAGATCTCCGCCGGGCCGCCTGCGGGAGGGGAGAGAGCGAGGCGGGGTCAGACCAGCTCGGAGGGCCTCGGAGCAGGGCCCGGGGC
>RJWT010041833.1:0-12242 GCA_004365215.1 Cuniculus paca
AGCTAGAAAACATTCTGTGCCCCAGGTAGCAGTAATGCTTATGTATGAAAGAAGATATTTCAAGGTTAAAGACCCCAGCTGGGGTCTTTATATATGATTTTTCATATAAAAGAAACCATGCAATATTTAAACTTGTGTGCCTGAGTTACTTCACTTAAAATTATGGTCTCAAGGTGCATTCAATTTCCTACAAATGAATTTATCCTTCTTTTTAGCACAGAAGTACTTCATTTTGTATAAACATCCCATTTTTTAGCCATTCATCTGTTGATGGTCATAGAGGCTGTTTCTAAGATCTAGCTATTATGAATTGTGCTGCTATAAATATGGGTAGATATACATCACTGTGATATGACATGGTTTTAACTCTTCAGAAGATACCTAGAAAGGAATATCTGAGTCAAGTGGAATTTCTAGTCTTTATTTTTTGAGGAATCTCCATACTGATTTCCATAAAGGATGTATTTGTTTATAGTCCCACCAACAATAGAGAAGGGTTCCTTTTTCCTCACAGCCTCTCCTTCATTTGTTGTTGGTTGATTTCTTGATGATAGTCACTCTTTCTGGAGTGAGATGGGATCTCAGTGTTGTTTTAATTTGCATTTCTCAAATGACCAGGGATGTTGAAAATGTTTTTTCTGTATTTATTGGCCATTTGTATTTTTTCTTCTGAGCAGTAGTTATTCATTTCAGATGCTTATTTTTATTTGAGTATTTAAATTCGGGGGTCTAATTACTTTGAGTTCTTTATGTATTCTAGATATTGGTCCTTTGAGGAGTAGCTGGAAAATTTTTTTTTCCATTCTGCAGATTATATCTTCACTTTGTTAGTGGTACTTTTTGCCATACAAAAACTTTTTAATTTGATGTGACCTCATTTGTTGATTCTTGATATTATTTCTTATGCAACTGGAGTTTTGTTCAGAAAGTCTCTGCCTACACCTATGCCTTTAAGAGTATTACCTACTGTATCTTCCACCAAATTAAGCATTTTTGTTCTTATGTCTAGATCTTTAATCCATTTTAATTTTAGGTTAGTGCATGGTGAGAGACATGGGTCTAAGTTCAACTTTGGATATGTAGATAGCCAGTTTTCCTAGCACAATTTGTTAAAGAGGCTCTTTTGTCCAGCAAAGGGATTTGGCTCCTTTGTCAAAAATAACATAGCCTTGAGTTGTTCCTGTATCTTCTGTTCTGTTCCATTTTTGCTTTTGTTTTATTTTGTTTTTGTTTTTGTTTTTGTTTTGCCAATTCCAAGCTGTTTTTATTACTGTAGCTTTGCAGTGTAACTTGGGATCTGGGAGTGTGATGTCCCCTGCCTTGCCCTCGTTTCTCAGAATTGCTTTTGCTATTTCACATCTTGTCTGATTACATGTGAATTTTAGGATTGCTTTCTCCAGTTCTATAAGGAATGTTATTAACATTTTGACTGGGATTTTATTAAATCTACATAACAATTTTGGGAGTATGACCATTTCGTTCTGCTTTTTCAGGAGCAGGAGATAGCTTTCCATTTTCTGATACCCTCTTCAGTTTCTTTTCTTAAGAGTACTAGGGTTTTTGTTCTAGAGGTCTTTCACTTCCTTGGTTAGGTTACTCCTAAGTACTTTATTTTTCTTGTTGCTATTGTGAAGGGTACTGCTTCCCTAACTTCTCACTTGGGGAGTTAGCTATCATTCTATGGAAATGCTACATAAGGCACACAGAACACCAAAGAGCCACGACCAAAAGGGAACCTATCCACACCACAGGACTCAAAATTCCAGAAGTTCATCACAGGAACGAAGTTTTAAAAGCTGTTAGAGAAAGGCAATAAATCACCTGCACAGGTAAACCCACTAGAATCACAACTGACTTCTCTACACAAATCTTAAAGGCCAGAAGGACTCGGAGTAAAGTGCTTCAAGCCCAAAAAGTTAACAACTTCCAACCCTGACTTAAGTACCCTGCAAAACTTTCCTTTGAAATTGACAGATAAATAAGGTATTTTCATGACAAGGAGCACCTCAAAAAATTCATGACCACCAAACCAGAATTACAAGAAATTCTCAAGGGTATGGTGGGAAGAGAGAATGAAGCCCACAATGTTAATAAGTCAAAAGGAATGAATATACCTGGGGGGAAGAGAAGTTAAGCAAAAAGGGGAGGGGGAGAATGAGGAAATCAGTGACAGGAAAACAATGCAATGACAGGAACAAATCTGCAGCCCTCAGTTATAGTCTCAAAGTGAACGCTCTCGGTTCCCCAATCAAAAGACACTGATGGGCAGAATGGATCAGGAAAGAAAACCCAACAGTACACAGCATGCGAGAAGCACATTTAATTCAAAAGAATATTCAGATTAAAAATCAAAGAATGGAAAACAATACACCATACAAGAGGAACCCAGAAAAAAACAGGAGTTGCTATCCCTATTTCCTTCAAAGTGGATTTCAAGCTAAGATTAATCAGAAGAGACAAAGAAGTTCATTACATATTAGTTAAAGGAATAATTCAAAAGGAAGCGTTTACAATTATATACACGGCAAATACCAGCAAACTCAACTTCATAAAGCAACACTAATGGACCTAAAATATCTGATAAACACCAATACATTTCTCACTGGGGACCTCAATACCCCATTGTTATGAATGGACAGATCCACTGGACAAAAAAATCGACTAATAAATACTAAAATTGAACCAAATCTTTGAACAAATGGACTTGATAGATATCCACAGAGTGTTTCATCCAACAACAGAATACACATTCCTCTCAACTGTGTTGACTTTGACTCTAAATCTTCTGTGATTGCTTTTGAAAAACTGTAGAGAATTTATCCAGTGAATGGAATTTACTATTCCTTTCTTCACTGCAATGCAATACAGTTGCTTTCCTTGTGGGAGCTAAGTTCCAGAGGGCACACACCGTGGACCTCTTGCTCACTGTCCTTTTATGCCTAAGAGAAAAAGGATCAGTAAATACCTGTTGATTAATGAAAGAACGCCTGGACTATACTATGCTTTCAGATCTTACAGTGTTGTAAACCTTGTGCAAAGAACTTCACAGAGATTACCATTTTTTAAGTTTTTGTTGTGAAAAGTCTAATAAGCACTAAAGAAGAGAGACTAGCCTAACAAACCTCTAGATACTAACTTCATTTAACAATTATTAATATTCAGCTATGTTTGCTTCTAATGCTCTTGCCTGAGCATTTTAAAAATAAATTACTGACAAGACGTTTCGTCTCTAGTTTAGCACTTCAGTATATGTCTCTTAAAGAAAAAGATTTTTGCTTATAAACCACAATACTATTATTAGACTTAACAAAATAAATGGTCTTTTTTTAATAGCATATCCATATTCAAAATTCTCTAATTGCTATTAAAGATGTTGTATTATAATTGCTTTAGTCAAGCTAAATGCAGACAACATGTGCATATTACATTTGGTTGTTATTTCACTTAATTATCTTTTAATCTGGGAGTGTTCCTGCCTCTCTACTCATGTCATTGCCTTCTTGAGGGCACGGCTAATTTTATTCCTCACGACAGCCTGCCATGTTGAGACAGGAGGTTAGGATGTGCCAAAGCTGGCTGGAGAGGTTGGTGTGACTCGTTCACTGCAAGAGCCTGGAAAACATGCACAGAAGTCCCAAAACCCCAGATGTGGACTTCTCCTGAGAACTCAAGCAGGTTTTAAACAACAGGTTGGCCTAAACCTGATGTCAGTCTGTGAAGCAAGTGATACAAAGAGACAGTCACCATCAAGCATTCACTGTTATGCTTCCTCATGATAGCTCACCCTCACGCTGCAGGGTGTACAGGACTTTTTGTCCTACTTTTACTTGACCCAAACTCGTTCTGCAGAACCTGTTTCTCTTCCTACTTTTAATTAAATATCCTACTGTTTGCACTTGTCATGACTAATAGTTTGCTCAGGACAGAAAGAATCTAGAAACCACCTCCAGAAGAAGCCTCCAAGTCCCCAACATCAGTAATACTGTGACTATCATTACCCTTATTTTCTAACCAAAAAACCGATGCTCAAAGCACTCTCCAGGAGCCCAATGTGACTGCTGGTAGTCAGGGAGTCACTGGCATTAGAACTGAGATTTATTTTTGTCTCAAAACTGTGCTCTTTCTTCCATCCTAGGTCACCTCAAGAAATAAGGAGTAAGGCCAACCAAAATCTTGCTTTAAGTTTTCAAAAGCAGCAGCCCCTTTGGTATTGCCTTCCAGCATATTTGAACAGAGCTTGGGTATATCTGTACAAAAACAGGACAGGCTGTGGAGAAGGGAATGATTGTGCCCTGAGGGATAAAATGTGATATTTGCCCCTCCATTCTGTGCCAGGCAGAATCTATGCAGTAGGTAAGTGCAAGCTACTGAGGTTCTTATCTTTGAAAGCATGGAGACTTTCAGGCTACTGCAGGAGCCGAAGTCTGAAATCAGATCCTCTTTCCCATTTACAAACCGAGCATGGAGTAAGGGATTTGTAAAAATGCGCACACTGGTGGCAGTCTCCTCTGATAAGCAAGCCTGTGCTGTGACCGCTGCCTGCTCACAGCGCTCCAAGGACGTGTGCCAGAGAACTCCTCACAATGAGGGGAGGGCCGGGGACCTCGCCATCAGGAGCACTCAGGTTTACAAGGGCCCCTTCTTCCTTCGAGCTCCTTAGGCCACGAGACTCTGCAGAGAGATTTGTACAGCTGCTTCCCTGAAAGCAACCGCTAGCTGATAAAAGCTCTATAGCTCTGAGAATTGAGTTACAGCCTCTTTTTCTCTGCACACACCCGGAGCACAATTGAGTTTCAAGATTCCATTTCTTCCATATTGCTGCAACTTAGGAATTCACTTTTGAAATCCTGATGCCTGATGAATGAATTTTGAAAATTTATGTCCGCAGAATATCCTGTGAGTATTTAATAGCAGAGATGAAAAATTCCAAATATCTGGCTGTTTTGCTTCAGATCTGGCTGCATCTTACAATGAGCTCAGCTAGATCACCTTCTCTAATGGTTGATACATGTGTCAATTTGAGAAGTTTAGAAGTTTAACTAAGTGACTCAGCAGCGGGCCAGGGCCCTTACTTTGTAAACATTCTCAGCCTGTGTAAGAGGAAGACGGGGAGGTGGTGTGAGTGCTACACCCACTCTGGGGCGATGGTAGCCTGCTTACAATATAAGGGAGAAGAGGAAGCTCGTTTTGCCTCTCCTTTTGCTCTGGCTGCTTTTGCTGTCTTCTGCCACCTTGAACTGTTGCCCCTGTGCCATGCCACCCTGCCTTGGAACCAGCTGATTACGGACTGAAACCTCCACAAACTGTGAACTAAATAAACTTTTCCTTCCTTAATTTTGGGTGCTGAGTATTTTGTCCCAGCAATGAGAGACAACTAACCAAGACACCCCCCAAAAGTGGATGAGGAGACATGCACCACAGTGAAGAGGAGCATGTCACAAGACCATATGAATCCCAGAGGTGGGACACAGACTTTGTGAACATGGAGCAGCATGGCTCTGCCCAGAAGACTCTTGAAACAATGCTTCGATCCATAGCTCCAATTTTCAAGTCTTCCAATGCACAGGTTTTCTTTGATAAACAGAAACTAGACCACAGCAGAAGAACATGGTTACTGAAACCATAGAAGACAAGAAGACAACTACAGGAAGCTCCTGAAAGTCTGGGTGTGAGGCACTGATGAGAAAGCAAGGTAAAGGTGCCAACTTGATTTTTCCTGTGAAAAAGGTGATTTATTGTGACTGATAAAGTCGTAAGACCGCATCACAAGTCATAAGCTGAGATACGATTTCAACCCAAGTGCCTGCTGCAGTTCATCTCCAGTATTCCAGCAGAACTCATTTCCAACAAGAAGCCAAAGACTCATGTTCCCTGACAAAAGTCTAAAAATTCCAACGAAGAAAATTTTCAAACCCAGATTCCTAGGAAAGCCGGGTCAGCCCTTTCGATTCCCTGGAGCTATTCCAGTTTTCCCAGCACCCAATTCGTGTTTTATGGAGTATTTGTATGTTGGATTTTTCACTGATAGGGCTGTGGTTTATCATGGGATAAATGTAGGTAAGATCAATATCAATTGCGAACAGTATGTGGAAGTTTAATGGTTGGTAGCTTCCCTCAGCATCCATAGATTTCCAAAGTCAGGATGCCATGTCACAGTCTGACCTAGCTCTTGAATAAGGCTAGATTTCCAACACCTTCTCCACCCCTCTTCATTTCCACCAGAAAATGTATCAGCACACTCTGTCAGCACTGATAGTAAGGATAGCAAGTTTTCCAGCACAAACAAAAAGTAGCCCCTGGAGTCTCCCTATATTGGCAAAACTTTTCCTTCGCTCTGAATTTCCACTTGGAAGACCGATCACTGAAAATGCAGCCCCAAATTCATCCATAGGGAAATCAATAACAAATCAAGCAGCTATTTGCTCAGATTTATTGGCATAACCAGGTGAGGCAGCCAAAAATCTCTAAGAGTGTGTTGTTGATTATGAGTCAGGCAGTCGGAAACAAGCTACTGCTGAATTTCATACCCATGTGATAAATTCTCCTGCCGCAGAGAATTGGACAAGTGGCAACTCCGATGGATAGTTCCTCAACATGAGAAAGCATATTTCATGCACTTACAGCTTGATGCAGCTAATCAGTCTTAATCTCAACGTAGCTCACGAGTACAGAGAACCTTCTGGAAGCCATAGGGATGATGCTGTTTTTGAACAGGTTCATAATTTCTATGCATGAAAATCTTTGGGGGAATTTTCATTGAGTCTCAGATTTGAGAAGTGGTTCATTTTCAGGATGTTTTTGTGAGATCTTTTAATGATATCTAGCAATCGACATGCAGGTTGCTCTCACTGACACTTTCGGTGCCTCGTGGAGCTGAATGATTCTCCAGGGAGGTCTGTGGTTGAAACTCTTGATAATTCTGGAACTGGAACAAAAGCTTTGATGTACGCTGACAACACGACACTGTTACAAGTGCTAACATTTATTTTAAAACTCAAACCTTGCAATTAAAAAGAGAAAGCATGGAAATAAAGACAATTAAATCATTTTCTTTTCTTGCTTTAATTTCTGCTTTCTCTGGCTACGGTGTCACGTGGCACCTGGAGTTTTAGCATGTAGTTTAGAACAAATGCTGCCTGCTGTGTCAACGTTCCCTTTAAACCTCCACTTTGTCTCTGAGAAAAGAACTATCTTGCACCTCAAAGGTTTTACATCTCCCTAACCACTTGTACAGCTGCATTTATTTATAAAAAATAATTGGAGATGACTGATGTGAGTCAAACTTAATGCTCACAGGACTCTGGGGACCTGGCTGTCAGATGACAGGAATCAGAACATACAGGTGCACATTTCTGGTTAATGTCCAAATTCTGTCAACACAATGAACATTTCAGAAAGCAATCCGAGGAGCCTGAGTTGTCCTTGACTTGTGAAAGAACAGGTTATAATTCCAAACATCTGCTTCTTAAAAATAACGCCACTTAGAGGAGAAGCACAGAGCTCCTGCTCTCAGGATATGGTCTGGCATTTCCGCCAACAACTGCTCTCCAGGAAAACTGGATGATTGTGGGTGTTACTGTTCACTTGCAACCCTGGGAGGAGAACAGGCTGAGCTTCTGAGTGGACAATGGGGACACCAGGGTGACAGTGACAGATGGGGGGTCCAGCACAAGGTGGTTTGCAAAAATAGCCCCACTTGGTACTGGACTGGCACTCTTGGTAATGTGACTCTGCGTTTCTCTCCATGAAGCCTCTGCTGGTGGATGGACTTGCCACATTCTTGGTCAACAGCAGTTCTACCTGGAGCCTTGAGGGAGACCTAAGACACCACTGGTGTCCTGAGCTCCTTGCCCAGCTGCTAAAAGGGAAAGGCCCTTAGAGGAGAACCATTCCCCCTGACCCTCAGGAACAGACGCTCCCCAGCAACTGCAGTGAACCAGAGGGAAGAGCCAGATGCCAACAGCAGGAACCACCCAGAGAAGCCCAGCCCAAATTGTCATGCTCAGAATGGAGAGGGAAATGTGTTAAGTCTCTGATGCTAATGTTTTAGCTGTTGTACTCTGGAGTGGTTTGTTGTGGGGTCAAACTTGCTCTTATCCCCAAACTAGCTCACACCCTATAATAGCATCACTCTGTGTCATCTCTGTGTTTCTGTCTCTCCATTTCTTCCTCCTTGTTCCTCTCTCCTCATAGTTTCACATGTCTTGCTAATGTCACAGCACCTCCAAAGAAAGAATGGGTCCCACCTGGGAGTTAAGGTGAAGGGCCATTTAGCTCCTATTTACCAAACTTTCCAGGTCACAGAACCCATTTTCAACTCTTAAAATTAGTGAAGACCCAAAGACCTGCTACTTGTGTGATCTATTCACCATATTAGAAATTAAAGCTGAGAAAATGGTGAAACTCAAAAGCACACAAGTACAGTATGTAGCCCTGCCAATCCTTAGTTTTACTTGGCATGGTTTTAATTATCTGTGCTCAAACTGCACTCCAGAAATATCAATGTTTGTTTTGAATTTTTCAAAGAGACCACATTCAGATAACTTGAATATCATTGTAATTATTTCACTATTAGTTATTGCAGGAATCTTTTACTGTGCTAATTTATAAGTTAAATGTGGTCATAAGTACCTGTCTATAGGGAAAACATAGCAGCTATAGGCTTCTGTGCTGCCTGAGGTTTCAGGCATTCACCAGGGGCCTTGGAGCATACATACCCCCATGGCTAAGAGGGAATTCTGTCCTCCTGACCTTGACCTTCAGAGCCAACTGGTTGTCCCAGGTCATAAGACCATTCCAAAGCTTACTGTACACTAAAAAAAAAAACAAATAAGAATAACAATAAAGAATGCATACAAACTTTGGTATTATTATGAAACTTATTTTGTCCTCATAGACCCTGAGAACTTCTGTCTTAAACTGAAATGAAAGGACCAGCCAGACTGTGGTCTCACTCCCAAGCTCTCACGCTGTTTTGCAGCTCTATAAGATTTTGCTTATGAAGATAATAATCTGAATATAAACATTAAATGGCTCGCTCATTAGAAGGCTCTGGAATTTACTACACAATGGTAAAATGCATAGTTAATAAATGTTCATATAGAGTAAACACTCTAAAAATTATTATAATCATTGCATCTCCATGGTAATATTTATTTACAATGAATTACATGCTTACATGGGAATTTATTGAGCTAAAGGGAACTAATTATAGGCAGCCTATTCAGATCTTAAAACATTTCTGCTCTTCGTAGGTGATCATCGTTGGGAGAGTTTCTGCTCTTTATTCAGGTAGGTTGCCATTCTTGGTCTCTCCTCCAGATACTCCGTGTCACCCTTTCCCGTCTGACTGGCACTCTGTACACCACTGCCGTCTCTCAGGCCCCTGACCTGCCGCAGTCCCTCCAGCTCCAGTTGCTGGGCTGAGCAGCTGTTCTATCTGGAGTACTTTACCCCAGGTCCTAGCACTGATGCTTCATCACTCATATGACATGGGCCTTATCATCTGTGTCCTGCAGATGAAGGAACTGTCTGCCTTTGAACAACTTTATTTATAAAGTCAAAAACCAGCAAAAAAAAGAAGGAGAGGATGTGGCTCGCTCTTTCACTCAACTGGTCATTCACCAATCAGAAGTGCTTTGTTTACCTGTCTAGTCTGGTTCAGCGCTCAGAAGTAGGGATTTGAAGATGAGTTAATCATTAGGAAAGCCTACAATAAGGCCATCTCAGATGGAATATGATCAGACAGGGGTGGATTGACCCATGTCACCCAAAGACGAGTGCTGGGTCTCCCGGAGCAGGAGAAGGTGTGATCATGGAGGGCAACAGGCGAGGCTTCCAGAGGGAGGGTGGCAGATGGCACATTCTTCAAATGGCTGCAGTGTTTTGTCCCAGGGCTCTGCTCACAGCTGAATTCTCCCAGCAGCAGTTGGGCCCTTGTGTCCTCTCTCAAAAGGGGCAGCTGAGCTCTGCAGAGAAAGGGTCCCAGTGACTCCCATGGCCAGCACAGAAGGCAACATAGCTTCCTCCCTCATCTTCAGCTTCCCCCTTGAAGCCCAGCTGCCATGCAGCGAGGAAGCCCAGCCTCATCTCTCCTGCAACTGAGCAGAAAGCCTGGAAGCACCTTCAGCCCTGCTGAAGCCGCTCCACACTGTCATGAGCAAGAGATGCGAGGTGCATTCCAGAGGCAAGATTAGAAATAAGACGTTTGAATCAGGTGGACTCGGTTTAAGATGGCTTGATGGAAGTGTGGCACTGGCAGATATCTGACCTCACACAACTTCAGCAATCACACACCAAAGGGGTGATGTGAGCATCTGTCTGGGTTATTGCTGTCCCTGCACGGGGAGATATATACACAGTGCACGGGGCCTCGGACAGAGTAAGAATTCACGAAGTGTTATTTTCACTGCAGCTTCTACTCTACTGCTGCTTCAGTAGTAACAGTGTTGCTACTAGTAGTAACTAGTAGCAGTAACTAGTAGTAGTAGCAGTAGTATTACTTTCTTGCCTGTGCTAGCTAATACTAGTTGCCTGTATCTTTCAGAGTCAGAAGGTTGGTTATTCCCATTATGCAGATGACTCTATAGATCATACACTTAGAAGATATTCCAATAAGGAGGGGACAGGAGCCTTCTCTTTAGATGGCTGGACGATCTCCCTCTCTTCTCTCTCTCTCTCTCCCTCCTCCGTACATACACACACACACACACACACACACACACACACACACTCAACTAAACCTGTGAGACTGAAGAAGAGGTGGGCTTGGGGTTAGCTGGATATGTCTGAATATAATTTGGAAAATTCAGACAGTTGAATTAGGTCTCCCCTAAAGGCCTAATTTTTCTCATCCAGTTAGGAAGGCAGTGTCTATCAAGATTGTTTTAGGATCCCAAATCTTGTCCAAAGTTTGCTCCTGTGTTCTGGTAGATAAAGCTGCACCAACTGTGATGCCCTTTCTAACTGACTTTGCTTCACCTCAGTGAAGGCTCTGACAGTGTCAACACCAGGACAAATGGGTCACTTCCCTGTCTTCCAAGCTGGTCTCCAGGATCTTGCTGTGGCTCAGAACATGCAGTTGCTGGAGTGAGATGCACTCTGCATGCTGCCCCAGGCATCCTGGGTGTCAGGCCTGGTGTCACGGCTTGTTTAAGTGTCCCCCCCAAGTCTGATGCACTCATGAAGGCAGCCGAATCTAGCATTTATGATAGGTTTGTTGTCTAGTGCTGGGATTGGCAATGTGAGTGCTGCACCACCCAAGGGCAGGTAGCCAGCATACAATACAGGGGAGGGAAGGAGGCGTGCTTTTCCCCTTTTTACACCATTTGCTCTTGTTGCTTGTGGCTGCCATGTGCAGCTGCCCCTCTGCCATAAGCCACCCTGCCTTGGAACCAACTGAGTATGGACCGAAACCTCCAAAAACTGTAAGATAAATAAACCTTTCCTTCCTTCATTTTGGACATCAGGTATTTTGTCTCAGCAACAAGAGAAAAGTAACCAAGACACCTGGTTCAGGCTCCATCAGGCCACTTGGCCTCTCAGAATTGTCTCCTGCAGACACAGGAGCCCCAGGCCCCCATGTGGTAAGAGGAGTGGTTCCCAGCATGCAGGCTTTAGTAGGAGTCTACTGTGGAATAGAGAGAGATCTGGCAGAGGACTTCATCCGTGTCGACTTCTGGGATGACCCAGAGCCTACAGGCCAGAGCATGGAGCCCAGGCTGAAGGCAGCAGGTCAGAAGCCAAAGCCAAATTCCAGACAGCTAGGGGAAACCTGGACTACTTATGGAGTATCCAGGGGTGAAGGGGCAGAACCCTGGAAGTCTGGCAAGATGCCCTGAGTCCTGCTGTGGGCCAAAAGGAGGGCCGTCTCTGCCACCAAGCAGTGGTGATATTGCCCTCAAACAAAGGTCCCTGGGTTGCAGGAGAAAAATCCACCCCTTCCCATTTTTTTGCTGCTTTAGTTCCATCTACCTCATCTCCTCTGACTTCCCACCACCTCAGCCCCGACAGTGACACAGTGCATGGAGATCACTGCCCTAGGAGCTTTCCGCACATGCAGGCCTGGTGTGCCAGGTGTGCCCGGGTTGTGAGGAAGTCATGCTGGAGACACAGGTGTGGCAGGAGGTGTGGGGAGGCCTCCTTGGAGGAGCTGGCATTGAAGCAGAAACCTGCAGTGGGGGAAGAAGTTCCAAGGGATCTCGGGAGCTGGTGCTAAGGGAGGGTCCTGGGAAACTCACCAG
>RJWT010041834.1:0-12244 GCA_004365215.1 Cuniculus paca
CATGTGTGGGTCCTCAGTGCTCTAACCCAGGCCAGCATGACCGTATCTTTCTGCCCAGCTTTATCCTGTACACATGCACATGCTGAGGTCAAGCAAAGCCATCAGCCTTTAATTTCCTTTCCTAGCTGAGCAATGGCTCAGCACCATCACATGAGAGCCTGTGTTTGATTGTCACCTCTTTGTCAAATCTGTGACTTGTTGAAATGCATTAAATTGTCCTCTTGCCTTTGGCTGTGGGTGTGTGCTGCCAGAACCGACAGCCTCTGTTACCTGCCCCAGATGAGGATGACTGTGCTTCCTTGCACCTGTGACCCAGGACATGGCCCACAGACATGGCCATTTTCTTTGGACTTTCAGGGTGCAGATAACATATGCCTCCTCTTCAGATCTCAGTTCCTTTTAGCTAACAGTACAAAACCTATATCCTCTTGTCTTAGTTACCTTTCTCATTGCCAAGAAAAATACCTGACGCTCACTGGGTGTAGTGGCACACACCTGAAATCCCAGCACTCAGGAGGCAGGAGGACTCTTTTGAGTTTGAGGCCAGCCTGGGCTACAAAGTGACTTCAAGCCCAGCCTGAACTGCATAGCAAAACCCTGTCTCAAAAAAAAAGACAAAAACAAAACCCCAAAGTTAAGGAAAAGTTTATTTATCTCACAGTTTGTAGAGGTTTCAGTCTATAATCTGCTGGCTCCAAGGCAGGATGGCACATGGCAGAGGGGCAACAGTACCTGGCGACAGTGGAAGGCAGCAAAAGCAATAAGAGAGAAAGACAAACATCTTTCTGTCCCTCATATTGTATGCAGGCTACCAACTCTAGGGTGGGTTTAGCACTCACGCCCTTAACTCCAACACTGGATCAGGAATCAATGGCAAACTCTAGATTCAGCCACCTCCAAAAGCCTGATCTAAAAGTGGATGAGGGGCTGGGGACGTAACTCATCAGCACAGCACCTACAGTTATGTCCCCAGCCCCTACCTGACAAGCACAAATCTCTGAATTAGATTCCTGGTCCCACTGTGAAAGTGAATGAGGCTTTGGAGGGACATGTGCCACCGCGCCCAACCAGCCTGGCAATTTAATGAGAACTTGTTTCAAAATTTTAAGAAATAAAAAGGGCTGTGGTTGTAGCTCAGTGGTAGAGTACTCACCTAGCATGCCCCAGGCCCTGTTCAATCCCCAGCACCACCACCATCACCATCACCAAAAGAAAAAAAAGTGGGAGAAGCATTAGTAAAACAGACTCTACGTTGAGGTGGCGGTGAAAGCGGGGGTCTGAGAAGGCTGGTGGAGGAGGTGACTCCTGAGTCAGACACATGACCAAGGGTGGCTGAGCTTGGACGGCCACTCCCTGCACTGGCTTCTTCCCCTGCAGCAGCAGGAGGCAGCATTTCCCAATTGCTCCTTGTGAACCTGGACAGGTTCTGGCCAGCGGATAGTGAGGGGCAGCTGCTGGGCCCCAGAGTCTCCAACATTTGACCTTTCACACTCACTCCCTATGTGCCAGGAAGGTGAAGGGATCTGCAAGAGCTGAGAGCCTGGACAGAGAACTGGGATCCCTGAGTGGTCCTGCAGAAGCTGCCCACACCCCAAAGAGCAGAAGAAACGTCAATAGTGTGAAGTTGAGGTGTGGGGATTAATGCCACAGCAGTCGTAATTCCCCCACCCCAGCTAAAACAGTGGGCAAATACGTGGGTCTCTTTTTGTTCCTCCATACTGGGAATGGAATCCAGGGCCTTAGCACTGAGCTATATTCCCAGCTCCCCGCTTGTCTTTTTTAAGACAGAGTCTCACTAAGTTGCCCCCAGCTGAGTTCCAATTTGGCAAATCCTCTCGCCTCAGCCTCCCAAAGTGCTGGGATTCGGATGTATGGCATCACATGGGGGGCCAGCACAGGTTACTTTTGGAGGGGCACAGAAGTAGACAAGAGCTCAGCATGAAAGTGGTAGGGTGGCTAGGAAACAAGACTTTCAGCAACTCTTGGCCTTTGGGTCTGGAGCCTGAGAAACTTTGTAGCACCGGATGAGCACTGTAGACCTTCACCCTCCCAATCACACATTCTCAAGCAATGTTACGGAGGCTCCGGGACATCCATTCTCTGACTTGCTGAACCCCTTACAGAGATGCAAGTGATCAAGGAACAAAGTCACAGTGGCTGTATCTGGAGAAACTTTTCCTAACATTACGCAAAAGTTATTTTATTAACTTGTGAGAATCTATTTTCAAGTCTATAATTTTAAGAAAAAGATGAAAAAGGATTCCTTTTATGATTGATGTGACTAGGAGACTTCTGTTTGACAAGATCCTGGACCCCTGCGTAGTTTTTATTTGTTTTGTTTCGTTTTGTTTTGTTTTGTTTTGGTTTGGTTTGGTTTGGTTTGGTTTGGTTTGGTTTGGTTTGGTTTGGTTTGGTTTTGAGACAGTCTTGCTGTGTTGCTCAGGCTGGCTTCAAACTTCTGGGCTCGAGCAATCTTCCTGCCTCAGCCTCCTAAGTACTGGGAGTACAGACGCGCACCTCTGCACTCAGTTTAGATGGTGTGTTTGTTTGGCACCGTCGTATTTGGAATGAGGTGTCTGAGGAAGCCTCATTCTCCTAGTGAGGAACAAGGACAGTGCAGGTGTCTGCAGTGCCTGCTGGGATCAGCCATCCGTCAAGCACTCTTTCCCCTTCCTGGCCACTAGAGGGTGCAAGGACCACGGGGAGGGGTTGGGGTCAGGGCTCCTCCATGTGGCTGGTGTCTCAGCACCAAGGTAACTAGCTGCTCCCCTGGGGGACTCAGGCCTGCTGGTTCACGTCTGCGGCAGAGCACCTTGGAGCATCTCTCTCTTTCTCTCTGAGGTGCCTACAAGGGGTGGCAGCCCCAGGAGGCAGGAGGAATAGCCTGGGTGCTGTGTCCCTGGTCCTGAACCCACAGGGCAGTGGGTCATCTTCCCAGTCGCCTCCAGACAGCCCGGCTGGATCTGGGAGCACATGATACAGGCTGGAGATACCTGAAGGATCTGATCAGCTTGGACTAAATAGCAAGACCCCATTTCAAAACAAAACAAGGAATTAGGCCGTGCTTCCTGAGCAAGTTTTGGTTTTCGTCTTCTTTAAGTACTCAGTGGCTGCCTGGTAGCAGAGACCCAGCTAAGGCCTCCCTGTGAAGGACGTGAGGAGCTAGGAGCAGACTCATCCCTGAGCTACAAAGACCCCAGCACCATCTCTTCTAGTTGCTGCCCTCCTTGGCACCTCTTCAGGGCAGTGTGTGATTTGGGCAAGATGATGGCTCCCCAGCACCACCACACTTGGCCCCCCAGTTTGAGGTAGCTAAAATCAGATATTGCTTCGCTTAAAACCCTACAAGAAGAGTTCACTCCTCCAGGCAGTCTTTGGAACAGTCATGCTATTGTCACTAGGGCCGTGCGGTGTGGGCTCCCCTGACCTGTTCATTTGCTGATCTCGCTTGGGGTCTCTCCTGCTGCAGTCTGGTGGACAAAAGTTATCTGGGATATTTTTGTTGTTTTGGGTTTTTTGTTTGTTAGAGTTTTTTTGTTTTGTTTTGTAACAGGGCCTTGCTAGATAGTCCAGGCCAGCGCTGAATTTGTATAGCCCAGGCTGGCCTCAAACCCTTGATCCTCCTGCCTCAGCCTCCTGAGTGCTGGGATTCTGGGTGTGCACCATTGTACCCAGCCTCATCTGGAAGTTTGCTGGGAGGGTTAGAAGCCTAGGGATCTCGCTAGAACCAAAATGCCTGAGGGCCTCCTACTCTCCAGGGCCCTTCAAACAATACCTGAGCTGTGTACGAAGCACGTTGGGCCTCCCTAAAGTGCAAAGTGGATCTGCCCAGGCCTCTGCATGTTTGGTTTGGAGCTGACACAACATCATGTCTGTCATCCATTGGTAAATCCAGACAGCCCAAATTCAATGTGGGAGGGAACTTCACAGAGTAAATACTGAAGCTGTGGCTCACAGGAACTCATTGGCAAGGACCAGACACCCAAGTTGGTGTATCAGTGTCTTCTCACTGTTGTAACAAGTCACCACAAATGGCCAGGCATTGCAGACACTGCGGTATACACCTGAGCCCTCTGGGAGGCTGAGGCAGGAAGACTGCAAATCTCACCCAGCCTTCGAAACCTAGTGAGTGATGATGCTGATGATGCTGATGCTGCTGCTGCTGCTGCTGCTGATGATGATGATGATTGTGGCAGATTGACAACTGGTCAACTTGCAACAACCGGCTGAATCAGCCTGGTGCTTGGGTGTGGAGAGCCCACCTGAGAACTGTTACCACCAACATAAAAAGGAGAACTAGAGAGGAAGGAAAGTGCTGTTGGTTCTCCTGGTGTTGCTGGTTCTCCTTGAGGAGTTTGTTGAGCTTTTTTTCTGATGTGAACTTGGCTGTTCTCTGGTCGGAGCTCGGGATCTTGTTGCTGAGAATGGCTGCAGTTCCCTTTGCGGGAGCTCTGGTCCTTACTTTGATCATCACTTCCTGGCTCTGGAGGGGAAGATGGGTGCTGTTCAATCTCCTGGAGAAGCTTGTCATGGTGGCTTCCTGGCATGAACTCAGCTGTTCTCATTGGAGGAGCTCAGGACCTTGTTGTTGCTGAGGATGGCTATGGTATTTATTGGGGAGCCCTGGTCCTTATTTTGAGTGTCACTTCTTGGCTCTATTGCAGAACCCTCAGCCTGCTGGCACAGATCCTTCATCCCTCTGGCACAGGCTTTCTACCTTCCACCACTGACCTTTGGGCCTTCCCAGTGCTGATCCATGAAACAGACTTGCATGAGTCATTTTTGTGGGCTCTGAGCCTCCAGTTGGACTCATGGGAGAAATTGCCATGGGCTCTAAGTCTTCAGCTAGACTCATGCAGGACATTGCCATGGAATCCAGGCCCTCAGCTGGATTCTTTGAGTCTTTAGTGTGTGGATAGATGTCCTGCACTCTTTTGTGTTTGACTCTTTGGGTGACTGCTATAAATTAATTCTGTAAATTATGTGTCTGTATTAAATTGTTACCCTTATAAATCCTGACCTCAACAATGATGATGATGATATCTGAGGATGTAGCTTGGTGAAAAGACCCTGAGTTCAATCCCCAGTAACACACACACACGCAATTACCAAAAACACAGTGGCTTAAAACAGCACGCATCTATTGTCTTATAGTTCTGGAGGTCAGAAATCCCAAATGGGTCTCACTGGCTGAACTTAGGAGGGCTGCCTGCATCCCTTAGCTTGTGGCTTCTTCCAGCACCTTCAGAGCCTATCACTGTACCCACTGCCTCTTTCTTCCCATTCTTTCTTTGTTCCTTCTGTCTTCCCTGAGAAGGACCCTTGTGATTACATCAGTCCTACAGGGTTAACCTAACATATTCTCCCCGTCTCATAGCAGGGGGTGAACAATCTTAATTCCATCTGCAATATTGGTTTCCCTCTTGCATGTAACATAACATGTTTACAAATTCTAGGGCTAGCCAGGTGTGGTGGCTCACGCCTGTAATCCCAGCACTCAGGAGACTGAGACAGAAAGATCGTTGTGAGTTCGAGACCAACCTGGGCTACAAAGTGAGCTCAAGGCCAGCCTGAACAGCATAGTGAGACCCTGTCTCAAAAAGACAAGGGCTGGGGATTTAGCTCAGTGGCCTAAGCTCCTGCCTGGCAAGCGTAAGGTCCTGAGTTCAATTCCTGGTGCTGCAAAAAAAAAAAAAAAAAATTCTAGGGCTTAGGATGTGGATGCTGTGGGGAACCATTATTCTATGCGTTACAGAGAGGAAGAAAAACACTTTATTGATTTTACTATATCTCTTGTCATTTTTAGAGATTAGATCTACCATGAATCATGTTGCAGGAAAATCATTTTCAGGGAATTGCACCCAGGACCTTTGCACTGAGCTACAACCCCAGCTTTTTTTTTTTTTTTTTTTGGGTCATTTTGAAACAGTCTCACTAAGTCACTAAATTTCCCAGGCTGAGCTCAAACTTGAAATTCTCCTGTCTCAACCTCAGAGTGCTGGGATTACAGGCATGCACCACCATGCCTCACTTTTTCCAACTCTTACATAAACACTGCTTCTGGCTTTTTTCATTCAACAAACATTGTATAGCTGCAAGTCATGTGTTAGAGACTGTATGAAAAGAAATGCATGATACAGAGTCCCTGGTTCAAGAAGTTCACCATCCTGCCCCTGGAAAGGTAGCTCAGTGTCAGAGCGCTTTCCTAACATGTACAAGGCCCTGAGTGCTAAAAAAGAAATGGCAAAACTCCACTCCATGAAGACAACCACACACAGAACTCCACTAGGAAGCAATCAGGGCACCTTTCCGTAAATAGTGATTCTTTTTTGCAATTGAACTGAGTGGGAGTAGCATCTGACCATCAGTAGTTCCTTAAATCATCTAGATAATTCTGTCAGGCAGTTAAGACTTAGAACCACTGTCTAAGTCAGATGGCAGCGACTCTGCTCCCTTTTGCAGGGTTTGATTTGGAGGTGGGGTGGGAATGAGAACTAGCTCAGGCGGGTGAACCATGGCAGGATGTCCCCTGCGGGAATTCTGGGGAGGATTTCTCACCTTCACATAGAGACAAGCACGAGGAGCAGCTGTTACATTTACTGCCTTCTCTCTCCTGCCGCTGCAGATGCTATTCTGTAAGACTTTGATTGTTGGAATTGTGGCAGTCATCTTGTGATCATGAGGGGATGAACTTAAGGTAAAAGGCTACAGTGCTGGGTATGGCAGAGTAGAAGGATGTCAGGAGCATGAGTCCTTGACAGGACAAGTGTCATTCAGTTGCCAAATCAACTGTGGGCCACTTTCCTCTGTTTTTCTTATTAAGTACAAGTAAATGTCCTTTTTTTTTTTTTTTTAAATCAGAAATCAAACTCAGGGCCCCACGCTTGCCAGGCAGGCATTGTGTCATAAACATCCTTTCTGATTTGAGCTCATTGGTGGAGTTTTCTATAACTTGCAGCAAAACCTATTCCTAAATGACACAACATTTTAGTGGGGAGACAAGAGAGCAACAGTTACAATGGAGTGGGTATAGTAAGTCAATGATGCCCCCCAAAATGTGTCCATGTCCTCATCCCCAACACCTGTGAATTATTTGGAAATTAAAGTTCTTGCTATGAGGACACAATTCAGGTGGACTCTGAATCCAATAGCAGCAGACACTAGAAGCTGGAAGATGCAAGGAACAGATTCTCCCTGAGTGCACCTGGGGGGAACTCAGGGGTGCTGGACTCCACACTTCTGGTTTCCATGTGTGCTGTGATCATTTGTTTTGGAGCCACAGAGAAGTAACACAGTGGGTAGTGTTAGAGTGCAGTTACAAAGGGCCTGGGGTTTAGCTCAGTGGCCTAAGCGCCTGCCTGGCAAGTGCAAGGTTGTGAGTTCAATACCTGGTGCCAAAAAAATGAGTGCAGTTACAAAGATGGCCACACGCAGAACTCAGCCAGGAAGCAATCAGGGCACATTTCCATAAATAGTTTCCTTTCCTTTTCTTTTTTTTGGACAGGGTCTCACTACGTATCTCACTACGTAGTTCAGGCTGGCTTTGAACTCACTTTTGTAGCCCAGGCTGACCTCAAATTCATGGCAATCCTCCTGCCTCAGCCTCCCAAGTGCTGGGATTACCACACCAGGCAATAGTTGATTCTTAAACTCATCCACTTCACCAACAAATATTTAATTAGTTCATCTGTTCGTTCTTGCAGCAATGAGGATCAAATCTAGAGAGCACTGAGCTGTATCCCCAAGCCTAGGTTCTTGCTCACTTGCCCAGACTGTCCTCAGACTTGCAGTCCTCTTGCCTCAGTTGACCAAGTAAAGAGATTACAGACACGCTCTACTGTGCCTGTCTCTCCAACAAATATTGTGTTACGAAATATTTTAAAAATCATTGTTTTCCATAAGAAGATCCATTTGTGCTGTATTCCAGAAATTAGAGAACAAATGGGACAAATATTTAGAGAACCACTGGTCTCACCTGACAACATGACTGCCTCAGAGGACATTCGCAGAGAATAAAAAGTTATGACGCTGCGGCAGGTAGAGCCACATGGAGGGGGGACAGCCATATTTGGTGATGAGGAAGGCTTCTAGGAGGAGGCAGCCTCTGAGTGAAGAAATGAACAAGTCAGAGTCAGTGCAAAAAAAGAAGATAGAAAATCTGGGCATGGTGGTATACACCTGTAATCCCAACACAGGAGGTTGAGTCAGGAGGATGGCCATGAGTTGAGAAAGAGACAGGGAAGACTCTGGTAGCTTCTCATTCTCTTTCTTCATGCTGTCTCTAAGCCCAACCTCTGACCTGTAGACGGCTGGAAGGGGTGAAATGGGCAGTACACCAGTCTGCACACCCCCCGGTTCCCCACCTCCTATCCCTGTCCCAGTCCTCCCAAGCACTGTGCAGAAGCCAGGTGTACCCAGAGTGCTCAGGACCCAGGGGGACCAGCCTGGGCACAGGGACACACAGTGCAGTCTCAGACCTGCCGGGCATTGCCAGCCGGGACACCGGGAATGTTACTTCGCCTCCCTGAGCCCCAGCTGCCTTTACTGACAGCTTCTGGGTACGCATGTGCAGGGGCAGCTCCTAAAGGGTCTGGGGGAGACACCAGACTGCTGGTGAAGGCTGAGGCAAAGGCCCTGGTGTGGCAGGTGTGGGGCCTGGCCTGTGCTTGCCGGCAAGGGTGAGGCTGGGAGCTATGCATCCTGCCTGTCGCCCTCATGTCTGGTGTCTGTTCCCCACCAAGGACATTACTGCATGGAGAGGGCACTTAATGAATTGGTGTCCAACAAGAGTGGCCCTTTTGCTGAAATACCCATGGGGACACCCGATCTCTCTCTCTCTCTGGAAACATTCTTGCTAAAAAGCACTGCCCAAAGTTGGTTAGTGGAAGCTTGAACTATTTCTAGGTAAATGCACACACCTTGAGACCATACTCTTAAGTGAAGTAAATCGGACACACTGTGTAAATCCTGTGTGGTTTCCCTGGTATGAGAAACCGAAAGTGTAAATAAGGACTAAAATGTATAATAGATATTGGGAAATGGGAAGAAAATGTTCAATGGGAAGGGGAACTGGAGAGGGGAGAGGAGGGAAGGAAGGAAGGGAAAAGGAAAAAAGAGAAGAGAAAGAAAAATTGGAAACAAAGCTTTTGTAAATAGGGAGAGAAAGAAGAGTTAAAGCAAAGGGAGGGGAATAGGGGACAAAAGAATCAAGATAGATATAGCATGTACAAAAAGCTGGGTGTGGTGGTGCACACTTGTAATCCCAGCACTCTGGGAGGCTGAGACAGGAGGATGGCAAGGCTGAGCTCACCCTGGGTAATTTTAAAACTTAGCAAGACCCTGTCTCAAAAAAAAAAAATAGGGCTGGGGATGTAGCTCAGTGGCCTAAGCACCTGCCTGGCAAGGGCGAGGTCGTGAGTTCAATCCCTGGTGCCTCAAAAAAAAAAATTATGGTACTAGGACTCGAACTCAAGATCTTGTGCTTTCAATTCCTGGTACCAAAAAAAGAAAGAAAAAAAAAAAGACCTTGTGCTTGCTAGACAGGCACTGTGCTGCTGAGCTTTATCCCTTGTACCCTGTCTCAAAATTTTAAAAAGTGACTAGAGATGTAGCTCAGGGGAGAGGCCCTGGATTCACTCCCCAGTACTTAAATTAAATTAAATTAAATTAAATTAAATTAAATTGAATTAAGATAAAATAACTGACGTTGGGGCTTTAGCCCAGTGACAAGGAAGTCAGGCGCTCAGTAGGGGTGTAGCACCCTTCCAGCATGTGCCAGAACAGCCCGGGGGCCAGTCCTTCATTGTTCCAATCCCCCGTGTAAGCAATAATTCCTTATTCTACTCACTTCACCATTTCCTTCCGAGCTGGACCCAGGTAGTGTGTGCACGTGTGCATGTGTGTGTGTGTACATAAAGCAGCTTACGAAGGTATTGCTTTCCACTTGTAACTTAAACACTTTTATAATATGTGAGAGGTTTTTTCTTTTCTTGGTTTTTGTTTTTGTGGTGTTGGAGACTGAACTCAGGGCCTTTGCACTGAGTTACATCCCCAGCCCATTTTTATTTTTTTATTTTGAGACAGGATCTTGCTAAGTAGCTATATTGCTCAGCCTGGGCTTGAACTGGAGGCCTCCTGATTCAGCCTCCCAGCATGCTGGAATTACAGGCTGACACCACCAGGTCCAGCTTGATGGACCAAATATTAACGTAACTGTCCTGATGTACCTAATTTGAAACAATTGGGAACCATGTATGCCCCCCTATTTTAAATGTGTTGAGATTTATACATCTGGGGTAGGGGTGAGATTGTAGCTGGGCAGTGAGTACATGCCTGGCACACACAGGTGCTAGGTTCCATGCTCAGCGCCAAACACGAACAAATGATAATGGTCCTGATTTATATTTGTTTTTGTTCCAATATGGTCATGAAATATTCTTTGTAGCCGAGTAGCGGCTCACACACTTGTAATCCCAGCATTCTGGGAGTCTGAGGAAGGAAGATGGTAAATTCAAGCCCAGTTTGGCCAACTCAGTGACTTAAGTGACACTGTTTCAACATAAAAAGATTTTTCTAAAAGGGCTGCATAACATAGCTCAGTCTGAAGCCCAGGAGATCAATCCTCAGGAAAAATAAAAAATAAAATAAAATATTTTTAAAGTGAAGGAAGGACTGATAAAAGCCATCATGTGCCCCTGACCCCTTATGCACACACACTGGACACACAGCCAGCCCCAGTGACTGTCAGCTACCTCATCACTAGCGTCATCACTGCTATCATTGGTTGGCCTGGGCCACTCCAACCCCCACCCCACCGCCCCAGCCAGAGGAACAAGATAATAACAATCCGGAGAACCCAATGACTGTGCCTCCAGCCACAGCTGTAACGTGTTCTCATCCTCTGCACTGACTCCTTTGAGGGCCTGGTCCTGTCTGGCTTCCTATAACATCTCTACCTATGTAGAAATAACTCCTATGTTTTGTCTGTATGGAATTTTCCACTTGTGGTGTGATGCCTGTGCACAAATGTTTCAGATTTTAGGACATTTCGGATTTCAGAGCTTCAGGTTAGAAACACTTGCTAGGGCTTTATAGCAAGAGAGGGAGGCAGGACTAAAGTCCAGGTCTCTGGGATGCTACCCCAAGTTCTCTGTGTGCTAGGATAGCCAGTGCTTGTCAGGGGGCCTTTGTAACAATTGAGGGGATTTGGATTAGGTCATACCCGTTACGGCCCTATGAGGTGTTTTGTTTTTGTTTTTGTTTTTTGGTATCAGGGATCAAATTCACAACCTTGCACTTGCCAGGCAGGCACTGAGCTAAATCCCCAGCCCCACCCTGTGGGGTTTTTGGAAAGGAGCTAAGCAGTGCTTAGAGAGATGAACTGGTAGCAGTGCTCTGGTCCTAGTAGGTTAGCAAAATTCCAGGGGACATCCCACGAGGTGTCTAAGGGTGGGGAAAGGCCCTAAAAACACGAGATAGGGTCAGTTTTCCCAGGAAACCATCCTCCAAGAGCCTCTACTGGTTCCGTATCCCCCATGCTCAGAAGTCATCCAGGAAACGAATGCTTTGACTTTCTGGTGGACAAATAACTATTCTTCTCACTCATTTCCTGTAGGCTGGCTCTGCTGGAAATAATTTGGTTATAACAAATATTGACCCATTCAACAAACATTTACTAGGTGCCTCATTTGTGCCTGTGGCAGCGTAGGACAGAATGAAGCCCATCATACTTATCCTTGCCCTCCTGAAGCTTTTGTGTGAAGGAAGGAGTATGTCCCAATTAAGCAGAAGGCAATAAAACAATAGCAGATTGCCGCAGGTACTAAGAAATGCAAAGGAGACTGCACCAGGAAGTAGAACTGAGATGACCCATTAGCCTCAATCAATGTCCTTCCTCCTCCTCCTTCCCTTCCTCCTCTTCTTCTTCTACCGTGGAGCCCAGGCTGGCCTTGACCTCACAGCAATCCTCCTGTCTCAGTCTCCTGAGTGCTAGAATTACACCTGGCTTTTGACCTCAAATTCTTGGATTTGGGCAGACATGGTGTACTCCTGTAATCTTGGCACTCTGAGAGGTTGAGGCGGGAGCACCACAAGTTCCCTCCTGGCCTGGGCAGTTTAGCAAAATCTTGTCTCAAAATAAATAAATCAATAAATAAATAGTGCTGGGAATGTAGCTCTCTGCAAGTCTCTGGACTCAATCCCTAGTACTGCAAAAGAACAACAACAAAAAAACCCACCCCATTTT
>RJWT010041835.1:0-12252 GCA_004365215.1 Cuniculus paca
ATGATTTAAAATTTAAAATTCAAGTTTATTTTAATGCTGTTGAATCTTATTTGATTAGCAATTCCCTGTATCTTAATATAGATTGAAACCTTTAAATTAATTAATTAATTAATTTATTTATTTATTTTGTCTTTTTGAGACAGGGTCTCACTATGCAGTTCAGGCTGGCCTTGAGCTCACTTTGTAGCCCAGGCTGGTCTCAAACTTGCAATAATCCTCCTGCCTCAGCCTCCCAAGTGCTGGGATTACAGGAGTGCGCCACCATGCCCGGCTGAAACCTTTAAATTTTTTCCAGAAGTTTAAATTAATTTCACAGTAGTACTAAACAAAATATATGAAATTCATTATATAATGACTATGTGAGGAATATCTAAATATGACTTACAATTTGAAAAAAAAGAGAGAAGTTGATAAAATCATGGAAGGAAAAAGAGAAGCAAGGAGGGAAAGAAAATAAGGAATAAGGGGAATGAAAAACAAAAATAATATCTGCTGTCTGGTAAAAGTTACCAAGAGCAATTTTTTTAAAAAACAACAACAACAAAAATTAATGAATTGCAAAAAATATTTGCAAATCATAAACAAAGTGCTCATGTCTTAATATATTAAAAGCTCCTACAAATTAATAATGAAAAAAATTAACACTCGAACAAGATAAAGGGCAAAGATTAAATGAGCTATTCACCTCAGAGGTGAGGTGTAAAAAAAGACAAAGTTAGAACTTTTGTAAAATGTGTCTTTTTCCCACACATTTCAAAAGGATAAAAATGTTCAATAACATAATTCTGGAATGAGACATGCTCAAACACTGCTGACAGGAGTGTAAATTGGTACAAACTCTATGGGCCCAGTCTAACAACATCAAAAATAGAATTTAAATGCTCTTTGACTAAAAAATTTTATTTATATAACCATTATACAGAAATGTGCAGACAGGAAAGAAAATATGTTTACTCAGCATCACATGTCACATAAAAAGTATGGAAACAATAATGTACAATTGTAAGAAACTGCTAAAGTAATTATGTACATTAGAATACTATGCCTCCATTTTTTTAAAAAAAAGATCCTTTATATGTATGAAAAAAATTTCCAAGGTATATTATGAAGAGCGAATAAAGTAAGGAAAAGTGTGTGTTATAGCTCAGTATTTGAATAAAACAAAAGGAAAACATATTTTCTTTATTATCCACGCACGTATTTTGTATATGCATAAAATACCTGGAAGATGAAGGCTGCACAAAAAATAAAAAAACACTGATTGACTAAATATAATTAATATAAAGTTAAAGCAAATTTATCTTAAATGTATATCTCATATATTATATAAATAAATCACTAGATAACATGAGGAAGAAAATGAATACTGGTTGTATGAATACTGGTTGTATGAAAATGAATACTGGTTGTATGAATACTGGTTGTATGAGTCCCATCACTGACACACAATACCCTACCCACAATTTAAAGAAGGGAAGGTTTAATTTAGTTCATGGTTTTAGGAGAATCGGTATATGGTTAGCTGGCTCTAAGGCAGAAGGGTATGGCAGAGCAAAGCTGCTGAGTTCCTGGCTGCAAGCAAGCATACCAGGGGAACAGTGCCAAAACAGAAGGGGTGTGGGACCACACCTAGACCTCAAGGCCATACCTCTATGATTCAGCAGATAGACTCTATACCTAGAAGTATGCTCCATCAACCCTCCAGGCAGATCCCAAAGTCAACCAAGTTGAAACTCCACCCTAACTGCCACATTATAGAATATAATTTTAAAAGTGTGGAAAGACTAAGTTTTGGTAAAAGATCTTCAGTCTAATACTGCTTGTTTTCAAGAATTTAAGATTTTCTTCTAATCACTTTTATTTTTCAGAGCACCTGAGTTTTCAAATGTCAGTTGGATCATCTTTAACTACTGTAATTTTTCTTAAATATGTAAATGTTATCTTTTCTGTATTGATGAAAGATTTTTAGACTCTTAGATGGAATTGGATAGATATGGAATCATTTTCTTTTTTTTTTTCTGTCTTTTTGAGACAGTCTCACTATGCAGTTCAGGCTGGCCTTGAGCTCATTTTGTAGCTCAGACTGGTCTTGAACTCACAAGATCCTCCTGCCTCAGCTTCCCAAGTGCTGGGATTACAGGTGTGCACCACCATACTTGGCTTGTGGAATCATTTTCTTAAAGCTATTTTAGTTCTAATAATTGAGGTCATACCTTTTCATTGCCTGTCTTCTAAGTATTACTGTTATGATTGCTTCCCCAACAATTCCCATTTCCTTTATTAATAGTGTAATGCCAATGTTAGTTTAGTAGTAAGTTTCTTTCTTATGTAATGAAATGCTATTTTTACTAATTCTACTTTCTTCTATATATTCTAACTTTAATATCTTTACCCCAAACTTTTCCTAATAGTTCAGAATGCATAATTTATATTATAATTAATGCAAATGTTTCAGAAAGATTCTTTGCCAAAACCCGCTGTACAAGAGTAATCTGGGATTAAAACTTTACAAGGAGAACAATAGAGAATTTCTAGTTCTAACAAAGTGTTTGTTTCTTATGGAGGAGTTGACAAATCTACTCTCATGGTAATACACAAATTTCAATTGTGCAAAAAGTTCTTTTGGAAATAAAAAGAAAAACGATTTTTTAAATTTTATTGCAGGACCCAAAGGAGTAATAAATGATTGGAGAAAGTTTAAATTAGAAAGTGAAGATAGCGAATCAATCCCACCTAGCAAGAAGGAGATCCTCAGGCAAATGTCTTCTCCTCAGAGTAGCGATGACAAAGATTCAAAAGAAAGATTCCGCAGAAAGGTAAGACAAGCAAAAAATTAGTAATGGATAGTTTACAATATGTTTTCTAATCTAAGTCATTCTAAATATGTAAGCTACGTTAAAATATTATCAAATAACCCGTGGTGGTGCATGACCGTAATCCCGGAACTCTGAGAGGTTGAGCCAGAAGAATAACAAGTTTAAGCTATTCTGGGCAATTTAGCTATCTACCAAGACACAGTCTCAAAATGAAAAATAAAAAAGGGTTGGAAATGTACTCAGTCTGAAGATCCTAGGTTTCATCCCAAGTACCATGAAAAAGAAAGAAAGAAATATTACAAAAATATTTATTGCAGTATAGTTTACACTGGCAAAGAAAAATGGAAATGAAATGAATGCCTAGCAAGGTGTTCTGTACCAAGTAAAACATGTACATTGAAGGAACAAGTTACAAATGCATGAATTGACTTGGGAACAGTTTCACAATGTGAGAAAGCAAAAAACAGAATTTTAAATTGGATGCATTATTCTATGTTCTAGAGCAGTAAAAAAGACATTTCTGTATATTTGTATGTCTACCTGGTCATAAGCAAATGTATATAGAAAAGTAGAGAGACACAAGTTGACATTATGAGTAATTTGAAAGGATAGGACTGGTTGGGGGAAAAAAAGAAGGTATGCAGAATAAATTACTGCTTTAAAATAAGATATACTTCTCTTCAGAAGTATTATTTTTAAAAAGATCTCATTTATATAAATTGTATAATATCTGTGTCATCTCTAAAATGATAAAGAAAGTTATTTGAGTATTAAAATGGTGGAATTTCAATATTTACTATTTACTTTGTTTAGCTTTTAGGTCTTTTTGAATTACCATAATTAGCATTTATTATTTATATAACAAAAGATAATAGTAAGGGAAGATAATAGTAAGGGAAACCATAAAGTAATTTTATTTTTCCTCAGTACTGGGGATTAAACTCATGACCTAGCACTTGCCAGGCAAGCACTCATGCCACTGAGCTAAATCCCCAGTCCTTGTCTTTTTGAGACAGGGTCTCACTATGCCATTCAGGCTGACCTTGAGC
Source organism: Cuniculus paca (assembly GCA_004365215.1). NCBI lineage: Eukaryota > Metazoa > Chordata > Mammalia > Rodentia > Cuniculidae > Cuniculus > Cuniculus paca. The sequence continues at coordinate 3,866 of RJWT010041835.1, forward strand.
TCACTTTGTAGCCCAGGCTGGTCTCAACTCACAATGATCCTCCTGTCTCAGCCTCCCGAGTGCTGGGATTACAGGCATGCACTACCATGCCCAGCTAGTAATTCTTATTTGTGAAGAAAAAAATCACTTTAGTGATTATTTATCTACAAATCAGTGTATATGTATCATGTACTGAGTCTCAACAGACAGATTATAAAATCAGAAATATGCCATCATCCGCGGGTCATGGCTATGCTTTTCAAGACTAAGATTTCTGGTGGGTGGAGGGACAGAGGTTGATTTCTTTACTTAGCCACTATGCAATGTGGATGAGACAATTAAATTTTCCATTTGAAAAATTGTAAGAATTCGTCTTCCACTTGTTTTGAACAAATGTGAAGAAAAAAAACATGAAAGTGTTTTCAGCTATAAAATCCCATGCATCTGTGAGACATTATTGTTAAAGAATCTGTGCTAAGGGTAAGCTTTGGAAATGCATCTGAATGCCTAAGTATCTAAGTATTCACTGAGTATGTGAAGGGAACAAATTCTCATATAAATGCTCAAATGTACCTTCAAAGCAGTATTTGTGTGTTGCTGTCTTATTAAATTAACGACTATGGTAGTAACTTAAAGATTATATAAAACATGTAACTTTTAGGGCTAATGCAAATTAAATTGGAACAATAATATTAAGGCAGAAAAATATAGGTTAAGAAAAAAATGAGGAAAACAAACATTGTGCAAAAACAAAGAGAATAATAAAAGCATTAAGTATTTGTACTTAAACTGAATCTTACTATCTTTTTGTGAAAATGACTAATATATCTGTCTCAGGGATCTGTTGTGAAGATTAAATAATATAATCTATGTAAGATGCCTAAGACATGATAGATTTTCCATAAACATAAGTTTCTTGTTTTGTTTTCCTCTAAAGAATTGCTGCTCTTTTAGTAACTACATGACAATAAGACAGCAGCAGATGTATCCCGTTGGAACCTCTACACTTCCAGTTGTGGGGCGTTCCATATCTAATAGTGTCTCTTATGGAAAATGTTCCAATATCCCTTTGTTGTGTGTCTTGTTTTGTTTCGCTTTGCTTTGCTTTGATTTTGGTTGGAGGATGCTTAATATTTTACTGAATACATCAGTAACGGGCAATAATTTTATATTCTGAACACAGTTAAAAGTAGCAGTCTTGGAAGATGAAATTTAGGTCTTTTTCATGTTAGTTTAAACTAATGGATAAGAACAACCTAGAGGGCTTTTGAAAACCTGAATTACTCAGCCTAACGCTTCCAGGCCCTTATTTAGCAGATCTGGTGGTGCCTGAAAATCTGCATATCCAACAAATCCTCAGGTGGTGATGATGCTGTGTCAGTCATTATTAGCCCATTATTAGCCATTATAAAGTCTAAATTGTAGTGAATGTGTCTTGTTTGACTTCCATCCTATATATTTAAAAAAAAAAAGTAAATTACAAGATTTTAATAGCTTTTGTGGAGGGAACACTAATGTCTAGCTGCATTTGATGGAGACACATGTAAGTGTGTGTGTGTGTGTGTATATGTGTGTGCACACTCACTTGTCTAGTATTATTATTTTATGAAAGGCACTCTAGAACAGAACCTTTCTGGATTTTTTCATGCAAAGTGGTAGGTAGTTAAATAGCATATTTCTGACTGAGATTGTGAGCCTATTACTCAGATACAGTCAGGAATAATTCTACATGCATTTAGCCATGAAACAATTATTGAACTCCTACTATGTACTATGTATAAAGCAAATGTTGAAGATGAGTGAATGAGACAAAATTTTTGCCTCCACTGAACATGTTAGAAAAATTCACATGAAACAATCAAATACATAATACAAGCATAGGTCATATTTACTGCTAAAGAAAAAAACACAGTACATAGACTGGACAATGTCGAGTGGCAGTTCTTTTAAATAATCAAAGAAGATGACTTTGAACAAAAACTTGAATGGAGTGAAAAAGAAAGCCATATCAAGAGTGGGGAGGTGGTGAAAAACACAAACACAAACTCCTAGAGCTAAGAATGGGTTTGGTATATCTAAGGAATATACATTTCTGACTGAATGACCACTACAACTTCTTTCATGTATTCTCAGATAAGCATACAAGAATATGAACTTATCAATCAAGACAAAGAAGATGAAAATTGTCTTCGTAAATATCGGAGACAGTGCATGCAAGATATGCATCAGAAGCTGAGTTTTGGGCCTAGATATGGGTTTGTGTATGAGCTAGAAACTGGGGAGCAATTCCTAGAAACAATTGAAAAAGAGCAGAAGATCACCACAATTGTTGTTCACATTTATGAAGATGGCATTAAGGGCTGTGATACCCTAAACAGTAGTTTAACATGCCTTGCAGCAGAATACCCTATGGTCAAATTTTGTAAAATAAAAGCTTCCAATACAGGTGCTGGAGACCACTTTTCCTTAAAGGTACTTCCCACACTGCTTGTCTACAAAGGTGGGGAACTCATAAGCAATTTTATCAGTGTCACTGAACAGTTTGCTGAAGAATTTTTTGCTGGGGATGTGGAGTCTTTCTTAAATGAATATGGATTATTACCAGAAAAAGAAATGCATGCCCTTGAGGATGCCAACATGGAAGAAGATATTGAGTAAAGAATCACTAGATCAGTATCTCATATTTATCCTTTACACATTGAACATTGATTTTGGTAGTATCCATATTCCTTTAGGGAATATTAAATATGGACATGGCTACTGTAATTTGGAAAAAAATATTGACATTAAAGTGTTATTAGCATTTTTAGTATTAGTTATTTAAATTCATAGAATGCTTTATTACAAAAACACTGTAGGGTTTAGCAATATTATTAATAAACAAAGAAGATGTGGATAATACCTGTATGCTGCTTTTCGAAATTCCTTTCAAGTTATGTGTTAATGTCTTGGTTTTTTTCTAGATGAATATTTTATTCGTTCTTTCCAAACTAGATTATTAATTGTAATTTTGCTTCTGTAACAAGAATAAAATATGAGAAAATAAGTTTTTTATATGAAGTCTACTGTTGCTTAAATATTACCAAGCTTCTTAAAACTTTATAAGGCTCACAATACAAATAAGTTTTCATTCAGTAAAATATCTTGCATTTTAATCACATCAATAAAAAAGAAATTTAGAAACATTTTGCCACATTTACATTGTAAAAAATTTTGCATGTTTTAAAAAAGGATGGAAGTAAGGTCTTAGCCTCTGGATCAAAGAATAATATTTAGTAGTAGTAATAATTCCAGTTGATATTTATTGATTGCCAATGATTAGCTGGTATTTTATACATAGTATGTCTAATGAAAAACCATAAATCTACATATAGATGGTATAATTCCTATTTTTAAAACAATGAAGCTGATTCAGAGAAATGAAGTACAAAGTCTATGCTTATTTCCTTTGAAAATATATGGAAGTCTGTCTGCCTAGACAAATGAATGTAAGTAAAATAAAATATAAATATAATTTTAAAATGTTTTTAAGTGCATAAATTATCTAAAGTAAAAAAAATTTCTAGGTATCTGAATCAGAGTAGAAAAATAATGGTGAGTGAGAGCTGAAACAACTTGGTCCACAATTGAAGATGTGGTACTCGACAAATAACCAGAAATGGGGTCCTTGGGAGAAGTGTGTTTAAATTAGGTTGGCACATTTCTCCCTGGCAGTCTAATGTTGAAACAGACATGTGTCACAAATTTTAGTCTTCACTCTTTTAATTATTTTGCAGCTTTTGTCCATTCTATAAGCCTTTTATACTCCTTTCTCCCACTCCAAATGTTTCATCTTGCTCATAATTTATTGAAAACCTAGAAGTTACCAGATGAGACCTACCCCATCTTTTCATCACCAGACTAAAATGTGCATGTAAATAATGTTTCTATTGATGTTATTATGAAGTATCTATGTAGCTACCTATTGCCAATTGATCAAGCTGTGTTGTACATCCTATCCTTTCATCTATGCAGTAATTTTCTCTTTTCACCTATGCAATAAATTTTTGCAGTTATTCTCTTCCTCTCTGTATCATCTATTTTTCCCTTTCTTTATGCTGTATTATTTATATTCTTTTAAATGAGTTTTTAAATTTTCTGACCATTTAAAATATGCTCACTTATAATGTAAAATTTCTAGCTACCACTCACTTCTCTGATTTTCCTTATGATAATGCAATGTCAAAAGAGATATCTAAAGTCACCATCTTTATCCCTCATTTCCTACTTTTTTCATCCCACTCCAATCAGGCTTTTGTCCTTATTTTGTCCCTAGCACTTTTATTATAGTTGTAGTCTTGTCAAACTTCATGGCTACTTTTTTTTTTCTTAAACAGGGTCTCATATATATTTCAGGCTGCCCTTAAACTCATAACAATCTTTCTGCCTCAGTCTCCCAAGTGCCGGGATTAAGGCATACATCACCACACCCTGTTCTTAACTCTTATTCTTTATTCTATCCTCCATAAGCGTGTGTCATGAGTTCACTGTCTATTGCCCTTTTGAGTTTCTTCTGGCTTTGACCATACACTGCCTGTTTGCCTACCATGCTAATGACTATTCCTTCAAAATCTGTCACTAACTTCTTCAAACCCTCACTCTAGGCACCTCCTCCAGCCCTTAGTCTTAACTATCACTTAAATTCAGTACAATCTCAAATTTAACTTTATAACCTTCCTGGGCTCCAAAATCCTATATTTCAACTGAAGGAACAGAAAAAAGGAGTAAGGGAAGAATGAGAAAGAAAAAGAAGATTTGCTGTTTGTACTATATTATTAATGATACCAAGATGAGTAAGATAGACTTTTTTTACTTGGACCAAATCACAATGATCAGTCACGCACATATTATTGCTGTTTTTGTACATGTGTCTAAAACCCAAAATATTTCCATTTATAAACTTGGAACTGTGCTTAAATACCCTGTGGCCTATTTCTAAGTTGATGAGCAATAAGCATATCACATGGAAAAAAAGAACTAAGAGGGAGGCATGCAGGATAATTATGTAAGGAGCTTTTAAAAATAGTTCAACATGTTTTCTCCTATCAAGTAAAGGCAACAAATGTATTAATCCCAGTTCTCTACCAAGGGATTACTAGGCTTAAAATGTACAGCAAAATATTGAATTCTTCCATAAGGTATTTATAATTCAAAAATTTCCTTAGATAACAGCTCTTTAGATTGACACTAATTCCATGGACTGGAAGTACTTAAAGAATGTTGGCAAGCCAGTGAGCAGGGATGGCCAAATATCTCAAAGAAAACAATATTAACAAAATAAAATATAAACCTTTTCAATCATTAGTGTAAAGTGTAGAGTAATGCTGTGTTGCAGGCTAAACACAGAAAGGAAAGGCTAAACACTCTAAGAAAACTCTCATCTATGTAAAACATAAAATGGATAAAAATGAATGCTTTGAAAGATTTCTGTTCAATGAAAGCTTTACTCTTGTAAGAAATGATCCACCATACTTTAATTTAGAATAGAGAGCTAGCAAGCTTAAGCAAGACTAAGTCCGGGAATGTATTTAACCCATAATTGCCAAAACAAAAGTAACTAGGTGGCACCTGCGTAGACAGTGAGTGATGATAGCAACCATTCTCAAAATAAGCACTTGGTGACTAAGGGCTGTCAGGGCGAAGCTTTGATGGAAACACTCATCAGGAAGAGTTGCACAAAAGGCAGGATTTGACTAGAATATTTGAGTTTACTGCTGCGGAAATCCTGGATTACTAACTCTCCTCGTGTAAACACTTAAGCTAGTATTGTATTTGGTAGAAGAAATCATTTTTGACTCAGCAAAAAAATGAAGTTTTAAATGTAAATGTTTAAAATGTCATAACCTGTCTCATAACAAACCACTCAAATAATAACTTTGAAAGAAAATCCAAAAGCATTAGTTGAAAGACAGTAAGAAAATTGGTAAGGAATAGCAAAACTAGCTGGTCAGTTGAGAAGCTCATTCATTCATTTGTTCTCAAAACATTTATTGATAATCTTCAATGTGCCATGTAGTGTCCTTGACATCAGAAAGTCCAAGGTAAACAAAACAAGTATCTTTATAAGCAATAGACAATAAAGGCATCTTCATGTTTTTCTATATTTGTATTGTGGTGATGAGTTATCTTGAGCACCAGAGCCAGACTTCTTAGATCAGAATTCATTCACTCAGTTTTTGACCTTGGGAAAATTAATTAGCTTTGCTCTACTTGTTTTTCTGTTTGTGAAATAAGGATAATAAAAGCACATTCTCACTACGTTGCTGTAAAGGAAAAATGAGTAAATCATGTAAGCTTTTTAGAACAGTGCCTGACAAGTATTATTCAAGTGTTAGTATTTATATATTTATTTACTGTACTGGGGATTGAACCCGGAGCCTTCACACTGGGCTACATCCATGGATCTTTTATAAAAAATTGTATTTAAAACAAGATCTCACTAAGTTTGGGCTCAAATTTATGATCCTCCTGCTTTAGTTTTCCAGAATGCTGGAATTACGAGCATGTTCCACAGTGACTGAAGAGTACTTATTGTTAATAGGCATGGATGAAGTAAAATGGTGCGTGCAGTACATAAATATAAGACATTAAAGAAATATTTATGTAAACAGAAGCTAATTATGAAGGAGCCCATATTTGATTCATCTATACCAGCGATGGAGAAGCTTTTAGACTACTCAGTGATAACAAACAGCCCAGCACGGCACATATGCCATAGGTTCACCCCCACTGATACACATCACTCACATTCCTCCAGATAAAAAGCTTCCTAAACATTTTATGGACAATATGTCAAATGAAAGAGAAACGTCTTTCTAAACTACCAAGTTGAAGAAAGAAAGTGAGAGGCAAATGGAAGATATCCAACCCATTCACCTACCCACCAAATACATTAAACTCTACAGTTCATTTTATAGGAGTTAGGGCCTTATGAATGCTGACAACCACTCTCAAATTGAAAATCTTTTCTTAGTTTTCATAGCATCACTCTCCAGATTCTTCTTTGTTTCTGTGACCATTCCTTCTCTCAGTTTTACTTTGTGGTCTTTCGTTCTCAGCATGGCCCTGGTGTAACAGTATTTTCTTAAATTATTCAACCCCATTTGCCTCTTTGGATTCTGTTATTCACTTGCATGGTTCCAAGTATTACCTAAGCTTCTGAAACAATAATTGACATCCCTGGCCAGATAATTTCTCACTGTCAGGATTTATCCTGTGTATTATAGATTGTTAAACAGTATCCTTAGCCTCTGTCCACTACATGCCAGTAGTACCCCTCCCCAGTTGTAACAACTAAAACTATCTTCAGACATTGCCTATAGTCTGGAAAGCAAAAAACCACCCCCAGTCAAGAATAACTTACCTCTCTACATAAAATGTCTGTCTTTGTCTCCTGTCCTATTATAAGTTGATGTATATTAAATTACCATCATCTGTCATTTGAACCATTTGCATAGTTTCCTAAGTGGGCAACATAATTCCCAGTCTTCCACTGGCACTAGACTGATCCATAAAGGACTATGAGTAGGGAATCCCAAGGCTTTTAGCCATGCAGTTGAAAATTTCTTTTGGTATATCTGTAAGACAAATGAAAAGTAGTAAAATTGTAAGAATTTTTATTTACATTCTGAAATATTTGGAGATATAGATACTGTTTTTGATGACCTGAGACTTGTGGGGAGTAAAGCAACCGTATACAGAAATATACTTCCAAATACTTCAAGAAGTTTTTCTTTCTAAAGAATGTAAACTCAACAGTAATACTTTGTTAGACAATTTTTAAGAGTTTAATCCTTAATTAAAAGTTTGAAACCTGAAGACAGCATAAAGACCAAAATGGTACTGACATAAATTTAGATCAAGACATGTAGGTTTATAATAAAACAATTACTTTTACAGCAAGTAGATTTGAAAAAAAATGATAAAGTACATCAAATTTCATCTATATATATATATATCTGTACAAAAATTGTGAAAGTGCATAAACAATAATCTTTTAAACTTCATCTTTCAATATAGGTGCTACTTCAATAATTTGTATCTTTAATAAGAAAATTTTGAAATTATTAAAGAATAAATACATTCATCTGTTTATTTTCATGTTATGAAAATAAAACACTTCAAGTTAAATACTAAATTCCTGAAACATCTGTAATGGTTAAAAACTATGTATGTTTATTATTACTAAGGAATTCATGCGAGGACAGTAAGCTCCATGAGTAGCTTTGGAGGCCCCAGATAACATACCTAAAATCTTAACAGTGTGTTATAATATATGGATGATTCTGAACTTATAATGAGGATAATTTCCTATAAACTCATCACAAGCTGGAAATACGCTTAATACATCTAACCCACCCAATACCAGA
>RJWT010041836.1:0-12260 GCA_004365215.1 Cuniculus paca
TTTCTCTGGAGTGTGACTGTTTGGTTTTCCTGGCCAGTGCTGGCTAGAGGTATCCAATGGTGGCTATTGGGTGCTCTGGTGCAGGGCCTGCTTCTGTTCGTGGACGCGTCCAGGGGGCTGCTGGAATGCATGCAGAGCAGGTCCTGCCTCTGCCTTCCCTCCAAGCTCCTTACCGGCAAGTGAGCGTCTCCCTTTGTCCATTAGAATGCGCTCTGAGCAGAGCCTGCCTCTGCCTTCCCTCTGAGCTGGTTACCGGAGAGCAGCCTCTCGCTTTGTTGGAATGCCAGGATAGCCATTTTTGCTTGTTTTCAGGTTCTTGTTGCATGGAATATTGTTTTCCATCCTTTGATTTTTATTCTGTGCGTTTCCTTTTGGGTTAAGTATATTGCTTGTATAAAGCCTGTTGGATTTTGTTTCTTGATCCATTCTGCCAATCTGTGTCTTTTGATTGGGAAATTGAAGCCATTCACGTTGAGCATTATTGCTGAACAATATTGACTTATTTCTGTCATTGTGTTATTTTCTGGTTGCAGATTCCCTTTATTTTCTTCTACTTAACTGCTCACTGTACCTGATATAATTATTCTGTTGATTTTTTAGGAGTATTAGCTTTATTTTCTCTTCCTAGGGTATCCTTGAGAATTTTTTGGTTTGGTGACCATGGATATCTTTATGTGCTCCTTATTGTGGAAATATCTTATTTCTCCACTAATTTTGAAAGATAGTTGTCTTGGTTACTTTTCTCTCTTTGCAGAGACGAAATACCTGAGCCTCAAAATTAGAAAAGGAAAGTTTATTTAGCTTACAGTTTCTTGAGGTTTTAGTCCATACTCAGCTAACTCCAAGGCAGTGGCGTGACTGAGGAGCAACCCTTTGTGGTGGCTGCGGCAGACACCAAAAATGAGGAGAGCAAAAGGGTGAAGGGAGGAGCAAGCTTCTTTCCCTCCCTTATGTTGTATGCAAGCTACTCACCCCAGGGCAGGTGCAGCACTCTGCCAATCCCAGCACTAGACAATGAACCAGTCACAAACTGTAGATTTGGCTGCCTTTGAAAGTGTTCCTCCCTCATGACCGCATGGGCAGGACATCCAGACACAAACCATAACATTCTGCCCCTGCCTTCCCAAGGACTCATGCACAGTCCTTTATACAAAGGCATTTAGTCTCTCTGCAGGAGTTGCCAGAGTCCTAACAGTTTCATCATTGCAGAAAAGTCGAAGTCCCAGGTCTCCTCCAAGATGTAAGGCAATCTCTTAGCTGCAGTGCCTTGTGTAAATGAAAAGGAAGTCAGACACTTCCAACATTCAAAGGCACAAGATAAATATTTTCATTCCAAAAGTTACAAACAGGAGAATACAAAGCATTGGTATAAAAGGAAGTCCAAAATCCACCAGGGCAAACATTAAGTCCTGCACTTCCATGTCCAGTGTTTGAAGCAATCTGTGGCAAGTTGTGAGCTCCAAAAAGCTTGTGTGACTCTGCCCCTATGGCACTTCCATTCGTTGTGGCTCCCATGCCTTCTCTCTTAGGCCGGCTTTGCACTCTCCTTGCAGATTTCCATAGGCAGTCCACACTCCTGGCTTTTGCAAACTTCTGAGTTCTCTATGCACCTTTGACTTCATACTCACAACTTGATACGCTGCCCTCTTGGGCACACTGACTGGCCTCCCAGGCCTTCTGAAATTGGGGTAGAAGCTACCAATAAGCTCAAAACTCTTGCATTGTGCATGGACCTAAAACCAGCACCACATGGATGATGCCGAGGTCTATTTCCGGTTTAAGCAGTAACCAGGCTTTCTCCTCTCTTGGCTGTGGGGGTCAAGTGCCTCCAGTGCTAAGCACTCTGAACCTGATTATTCATAGAGAAACAAGTTCTCTATGCTGCCGCCTTTCTGGAGCCTGGTTCAGCTGCTGCCATTCTGGAACATGTCTCTCAGGTTTTCTCCTCAAAGCAAAGTCCTTTACTTCTGCAGTTTTCAGGCGGCAAGGGATAGGGACCTCCACCCCTTCATGCCCTGGGGCTATCTTTTCTATTCTTCTGTTCCTTCTCAGGAATTGAGATCTCAGCTCTATCTTTACAGTCCATAGCTTTACTGGAGCTTTTTTCCTGACCAAACTCACATTTTAAATCATCCTGCTGGACTCTGTTCTTGATTCGCAACATAAATCTTTCTAAAAGCCCCCAACAATAGCCATGTCACAGTGTCAGCATTCAGTTGCCTTGAAGTTTCTTTTGCCAGATTAATTAATTAATCCACTGCTTTTGATCTCAGTCTCAGGCAAAATCTCTTGGCATGTGCAAAATGCAGACAAACTTTCTGTGAAGCCATAATACATATTGTCTGGAGTCCAACAACTAATATGGTACTTCTTCCCAGCAGAAACCCCCTGGACCTAGTCTTTACTGTCAGGATTTCTATCAGCCTTCTGGTGTTCTGAGCTCTGTCCAGAATCTCCCTAACAGAACAGCCTAATACGTTCCAGTACTACTCTTTCAGACAGTATCTCCGAACCTTTCCAAACTCTTTCTGTAAACCAACCTCACAGGCTCTTGAACCACATGGTGAGGTACAGTCACAGCAAAAACCACACTCCTGGTATTGAATTCTCTCTTGCTTACTTTTCTCTTGTTGCTGGGACAAAATACCCAAGCCTCAAAATTAGAAAAGGAAAGTTTAGCTTACATTTTATTGAGGTTTCAGTCCATACTCAGGTGGCTCCAAGGCAGGATGACATGGCTGAGGGGCAACTATTCATGGCGGATGTGACAGATACCAAAAGTGATGAGAGCAAACGGGCAAAAGGGAGGAGCAAGCCTCTTTCCCTCCCTTATATTGTATGCAAGCTACCCACACCAGGGTGGGTGCAACACTCACACTGCCATTCCCAGCACTAGACAATGAATCAATCACAAACTCTAGATTCAACTGCCTTTCAGTGGACCTGCCCACCCCTCATGACTTCATGAGGCTTTGGGAGGCCATCCAGACACAAACCATAATAATAGTTTTGCAGGATATATTAGTATGGATTGGAAATTGTTTTTGTTTAGGGCTTGAAACACTTGACTTCAAGCTTTGTTGGTCTTAAGGTTCGTGTTGAGAAGTCTGCCATAATTCTAATGTGTTTTACTTCTTAAGTGATTCTTTGCTTTTCTCTAACGACTTTTAAGATTCTGATTTCGTGTTGCACTTTTGGAATTTTGACTGTGATGTAGAGAAGTTTTTTTCTGATTGTGGGTATTTGGGGTTCTATACGTCTTATCTATATGTTTAATTCTTTTCACAAGTTTGGAAAGTTTTCTGCTATTATTCATGTAAACAGGTTTTTATGCCACTTTTGTTGTCTTCTCATTTTTCATTAATTTTAATTAATACTGGATTAGTCTTTGTGTCATTTAGCAGCTATCAAATCTGTTTTTCATATTCCCTTGTTTTTAAAGTATCTCTCATGAACGGACTACTGACACCATACTTGTCTTCTAGTTCTGCTACTCTGTACTCATATTGGTTGCTTTTGCTGCCCATACTTTTAATAAAATTTTTAATCTCCTAAATTTGTATTAGGTATGCTTTCATGGACTCTTGTTTTTTATACTGGTCATGTATGGCAAACAAACAAAATCAGTTGATAGCAACAAGTATGTCACCTGATCTCTAGTAATTGAATCAGCAAAAATAACAGTGTCCAAGCGTTATGATTTGTAGGTAGCCCCCCCCCCCAAGTCTCATGTAGTCATGGAAGTAGCTGAATCTAGTGTTTGTGATTGACTCATTGTCTAGTGCTGTGGTTGGTGGTGTGAGTTCTGCGCTCACAGAACTCACAGGGTGGAACCGACATACAATGTAAGGTCAGAATGGGGGCGTGTTTTTCCCCTTTTTGCGCAGTTCGCTCTTGCCGCTTGCAGCTACCATGAACCGCTGCCCTTCAGCCATGCCACCCTGCCTTAGAGCCAGCTAAGTATGGACTGAAACCCCCCAAACTGTAAGAAATAAACCTCTCCTTCCTTCACTTTGGGCGTCAGGTATTTTGTCTCAACAATGAGAGAAAAGTAACTAAGACACCAAGAGAAACTGAATATTGACATATCTTAACCATAGAAAAAAGACCTGTGATTATAGAATAAAGTTTACAATAATCTAAACATTGACCTGTATCTACATATATATGTATATCTACTAAATGAAACAAGTTTACCTCCACTGACAATAGAACAGTAGTTAATTGTCGTAGCATATAGTGAAGTATTTAAAGATTCATAATAAAGTTGAGGTTGTGTTAATAGGAGCACGAGAAAAGTAAAGTATAAAAGAATTAAGCAATGAAAGTTGAGAAGGTGGTGACAGAAATGAAATAAAGGATCTTATTAAATAGTGAAAGGAAGTTAATAGTCTTACATTAAAAATAAAAAAAAGAAGAAAAAAATAATAGCAAACTAAAGGAAGGTAAAATAATCAAGGAAGAATTAAAAGAGAGAAAACAAAGAAAATGCCAAATGAAAAAATGAGGTGGGTGGACTGCAAACACCAAAAACTGATACAGGAGAAAAAAATATGGGTCTAAAATTTTTTTCGTGTGTATTTTCAGATGAGTAGCGTCCTTCTAGAACCGTCAGTCATGGACTTCAGCAAGTCCTGGTTCTCTCTGCCCAGCTTTATAGTCTGTGTGTGTATGAGGTGCTGCACCTGCTCCAGAGGCCCCTTTGTGGGAAACCTGAGACCATGGCAACTGTCCAAGCCAAGGCACATCTCTGTTCATGTTAATGAACGGAGAAGCAATCAGTACACTGTTTTGTGCTCTGTTTTGTGTTCCAGCAGACTGTTCGACTTATTGGTATTACTTTCAGGTCCAGGCACCTCTGTAAGCCATACCCTGAGGCCTGGCCTTCCACTATGGGGTGTGGGGCCCTGTGCCCTAACTGGACTGAGGTTGAAATTCTTTGGGGATCTATTTCTAGCCCTCATCTTCTCCCTCTGCATCTGTTTCCCGTGGCTGTTTCCCCCCAGTCACTGTGTAGGGTGGCACTGAAAATCCTGGATTGAAGTAATAGTGTAGTTGTTCTTCAACTCAGTCCAACACAATTCAGCCCTTCCAAATGGCACTTGATGAAACTCTGGCAGTTTGGCAGGCCCTGCGTTGGTTTCTTTTGTAACTGTCCTGTGGTGCAGCAGTCACTCTGTAAGACCTCACACTATTTTTGCATTTTACAACAGGGGTGGTCATGGGGCCGGCACTGCTGGCCAGGACTGTTACTTTTCTCTGGGATAGTCATTTCTCTGGAGCTTACTTTGTCTGCCAGTGCATTGGCCTCATCCTTGATCACATCTGTTAGTTGGTCAGTACCTCTGCAGCCCTGTACTAAGGGGAATAAAATTATAGAGGCACGACTGGGGATTTAGCTCAGTGGCATAAGTGCCTGCCTGGCAAGTGCAAGGTCATGAGTTCAATCCCTGGTACCCCCCCCCCCCAAATGTAGAGGCATGTAGGAGTCAATGGTTTGATAAGGCCTTGGCATTGAATCCACAGTGTGGAGTTGACTGAGTACAGGCTCCATGGGCTCAAGTGCTTTCCTATTGGCTGCCAAAGAAGAATCTCTCATATTTTTTTAAAATTTAAATTTTAGGTAATGGAATCACTGGTCACTCATCACCCCTGTGTTTAACTATTTGAAGATATTACAAATACTTTTTATTTACTTTGAATTACTACTGGTATATTTAACAAAAATTCATACTTTACTGAGGTTTCAGCTATAATCTCTAAAATCAGAAAACATAATTAAGCCAGGTGTGGTAGAGCATGCTTGTAATTCTAGACCTCTGGGAGCCTGAGGCAGGAGGATCATAAGGTGAAACCCAGCCCGGGGCTAGTGGCTTAGCAAGGCTCTGTTTTAAAAAACAAAACATAGCAAACAAAAAATGTTCAGGCGTATTGTTCAGTGTAAACATCATGGGTTCAATTCTCAGCTCCAAATAAAGAAACATAAATATTAGCCATATATTTAATAGCTATTAAAAATAGGACATGATTTCTTAATATGAGAGAATAACAGCAACTCAGCAGCAAGCATTTGCAAGAAAACCGTAAAATAGGTGCTATACAAGTATGAAAGTTACTTTTTAAGGTATTGGATTGTACGTTATACTTCAGGCTCTTATTTCATAGATCTTTACATTTTACAAATTAGTCACTGAAATAATTTGACATTTGATAGATTTCCCATTGAAATAATTTAGCACAAAGATATTTTAGTCTTATTTTTAGTAAGTTTTACTGTTGGAAAGGCCCATACTTACTGTGAAATATTACAAGAAACAATATTTGAAAAGGCTATTTCAGTTTAATTGATGCCACAAATGTAGTTTGAAATAGACATAAATAGCCAACCTGAACAGTTTGCTTTCTTTTCATAATGTAACAAAACTGCCTTATAAGGTATTTTGCAAAAAATTTAAAAAATGTAAATAAAATAAATCAGTACATGCATTATTTGTACAATTACATCATTATGTGTTTTTGCTATATTCTTGTAAACTCAAGTGGGAGAGATTAGAAGTAGAGAAGGTAAAAGTTCCTTGACTTTTATTTGGGCCCAGAAACAACTACTTTTTCTTTTTTAGTAGCATCTGAAACATTTCTTCAAAGATACGGAATATGGTTTGGGGAAAAAATTTAAGTAAGTACTATATGGGTTGGCCAAGCAGTATAATGTTAAATTTTAGGTTTATCCTCTCAGCTCTAGATTATAGTAACTATTTCTTTTACTAGAGTGCCACCTGTTGTTTGAATTTCATGTAGGAATTTTAAAACAATTTTGTTGCTTAGTATCTGATCACATTAATGTTACTTACATGTGTGTCTTAATATTCAGACTGTCCTAGCACAATTAACAAAAATTAAAATCCTCAGGCAATATAATTTTTTAAAAAGTATGACTCACTTTAAAGGATTAGGTTACACGGTTCTTTTCAGTGCTCCTGTAACTTGCCAGTACCTTCTCTACCACACACTGCCTTTTGTGTTCATGCCATCTCTGCAGACCTCCAGCCATAAACTTGAAGTTAATACAGCATCAAGATTGCTTATGTTTGGTTGTATGGTAGAGTGTATCATAACAATGTATTAGTGATATTTACTGGCTCTTTGGTAATTCAGAGTTGTTGAGCCAACAGTGGTGTCTTAGTTACTTTTTTCTCATTGCTGAGACAAACACCTGACACCCAAAGTGAAGCAGGAAGAGGTTTATCTCTTACAGTTTTGGGGCTTTTAGTCCATGCTTAGCTGGCTCCAAGACAGGGTGGTGTGGCTGAGGCACTGCTGTTTATGGTGGCTGCAAGCGGCAAGAGTGAACCACACCAAAAAGAGGGAAAACCTGCCCCCATTCCGACCTTACATTGTATGTCGGCTCCACCCCTGGCTGGGTGCAGAGCTCACACCGCCAATCCCAGCGCTACACAATGAATCAATCATAAATGCTAGATTCAGTTGTTTCCATGACTACATGAGGCTTGGGGGGGCCATCTATATACAAACCGTAACAAGTGGAAAGGTAAGATTCATTAAGTTACCATAAACACACTTTTAGCAAAATTATTCAAGTTGGAAGTAGCATATTTTGTATTCCTTTTCTGGGGGCAAATATTCGTTTTTGTGTGACCAATTCTTCAGTTATAAATCGTTTACATTCGTGTGTTTAAACTGGTTTGTTTAGGTCTTTTCTCACTACACACTTTCTCTTTTATTTTTAATTTTTATTACATGTTTGCAGTACATAATGATTACATTCATTGTTGGTAATTGATAACATGTACATTACAGATATCAGTTCCTCTTTTTCTCTTTTCTTCTACCCCTCCTTTATTTTGGGTCAGTATTAGATTCATTTATGTGTAAATCCTTATAAAGTTAATTATCATACATACAGATTAACAACCATACTAATAGGCCAAAAACCATATAAAACATATAAGACGTTTACGCTAAGTCAAGGTACACTTTAAGATTCATTGTCCATATAGGATTATGGTAACTTTCTCTTTTTTTCTCCCCCTCTGTTTCTCTTTTATTTTGCACTTCATTTACATATTGATTTTGTGGTATAGGCTAAGCTGTGGGATATTTAAGTTTGTGTGTCTGATGTACTTCACTTAACATTATAGCCTCAAGGTGCATCCATTTTCCTACAGGTCATACTTAGTTATTAAGTGTGAAATTTGTACGTTCATGTAGAATGAAGTTTTGTAATGGTGCCCAATATATACTAAGAGAACAGTGTATATGTAAATGCCTGTATGTGACAAAAGTAAGTTCGTATGATAGCATTCTTTAAAATACAGAGTTTAGATTTTCATAAATCCAAAAATGGCCCAGGCAATTCAATATTATGTAAAGAACATGATTTAAAGTTTGACTTCTCTATTCCCTGTTTTTTTTTTCTGAGGGTAAATGATACAGTAATAGCTCAGAACCTCATTTTGCTTTTATGTGAATTCGGGATAGCCATGTTTCTCCATTTGTTGTGGCTATTAAGTAAAATTATGTGTATTGTTTAACAGAGTTGATGAACAGTATTAGCTAAAGTTTGGGAAATTTGTTAATCTTTCTAAGGGACATTTAGTTTCATTATTTTTCTCTCTTTTGCTTTAGTATCTTTACTATTTATATCTTATTGCTTTGGATTTAGTTTTTCTTTTTTTCTTAAACTAGATTTTTGGGATTTTAGTAATCAGATGATTGGGACAAAGTCTAAATATATTGTCAGGCTAGCCTTGAACATCTTATGTAGCCTAGGCTGGCTGACCTGTATCCTGATCACCCAAGTGCTGGGGTTATAGACATGCACCACCACAGCTGGCTCTTTAGTGGATTTCTGAGGTGGAAACTTATTATTGATATGAGGTTTTTTCTTTTAAAAATATAATAAGTTACAATTTAAATTTTCCTTAAGCACTACCCTCATTTCCATCATGTAAATATTGATAGATGTGTTTTTGTTTGCATTCATCTCAAAATATTTTGTAATTTCCCTTGTACATTTTTGCATATATTATTTAGGAGTATGTCATTTGATTTCTACTAACTTTTGAATTTGTCAAACACCCTTGTGTTATTTCTAATTTGAAATCCATTGTGTTTAGTGAGCATACTTTGGTTGATTTAAGTTCTTTTAAATTTATCATGAGTTCTTTATGACCTCATGTGTGATCTGTCCTGGAGAATGTTGCATGTGCATTTAAGAAGTATTATAATGTTTTGGTCTTTTTTTTTCCTTGTTGCTTTTCTAATTTATTTGGCTGCTATTAAAAGTGGTGTATTGAAATCTCTATTATTATTACATTGTCTATTTTTCCTTTAAATTTTACTAGTCTTGCTTCATGTGTTTTGAAACTCTGGTGTTGTATGTTTGTGAATGTTTCGTCATGTTGACAGATTGATCTTTTCATCAGTATAAAGGATTGTCTCTGGTAACAACCGTTTTCTTCAAGTCTTTGTTACATATTAGTAATGTCACTGTAGCTCTTTTTTGAGTGTTATTCATGTGGAATATCATTTGTAGCCTTTTACTTACAACCTGTTTGTATCTTTATATAGACACGTGTTGCTTAATGATGGGAATTGATTTCTGAGAAGTTATTTATTAGGCAACTTTTTCTGTGCAGACATCATAGATTGCACTTACAAAGTAACATAACTGTGACATCATTAGATGTGTGTTATGGGATCACCATGATATATATGGTCTGTCATTGACCAAAAACATTGTGTGATGCCTGACTGTATTTAAAATGCCCTTGCAGACAACATATTGAATCTTTTTTTTTAAACCCAAAAAACTGCAAGGTGTAGTAGGTCAAGGCACTCAGGAGGCTGAGGAATGAGGGCCTCTGCAAGTTCTAATCCGGCCTGGGGTATATAGTACAAGGTCAGCCAGAACTACATAGCAAGACTTTGTTTCAAAAAATCAAAACCAAAAACACAAACACAAAACCATTAAGTCCACAGTGTTTAAGTGGAGCATTTAATCCACATATATTTAACATAGCTACCAATAACATTTATGTCTACCATTTTTCTGTTTGATTTCTGTATAGTTTTATGTCTTGATTCTATTTTCCTCCAGGTAACATTTTCTTTTCTTTTCTTTTTTTTTTTAAAGAGAATAGAACAAAACAAAACAAAACAATAGAGTCAAATTCAACATGTTCTAGATAGAAGACCTTTGTCTGAAGGACAGTTGACTAAGAATTTTTCCCAATTTGTTGGTTTTCTTTTCACTCTGTTGGAGATTTCTTTTGACATGTAAAAACTTTTTAACAAGACAAGGTCCCAGTTGTGGATTCTGGGAAGGGTTTCCCGTGCAGTTTGACTTTTGTTGATGAATTCTCCACCTACCCCTATGTTTTGAAGATTTCTACCTACTTTGTTTTCCAGCAGATTTAGTGTTTCTGTTTTAATATTTAGATCTTTGATCTATTTTGACTTTAGTTTAGTGCATGGTGATAGGCTTGGGTCTAGTTTCAGTTTTTGGCATATAGAAAGCCAGTTTTTCCAGCACCATTTATTAAAGAGACTATCTTTCTGACTCAGTAAGATACAAAATTCCCGATAAATATAGGGGAAAGGTTCTGAAGTCCAATGGTGCTTTTATTCTTTGATTTGATTGGTTTAAGTCTCTTTTCTGCTATTTGATTGCAATATGTGAGAAGATAGGAGCAGCTCTTTTGAAAAATAGGGGACATTACGGTAGCCATTGTTGGTTTCTTGTTGTCCGACTTGAAGGCCTGTAATGCTTTCACTCTTTTGTTTTATCTGATTTTATATTACTTTGTTCTGCTTGAGTTTATTGTCTGTAAATGTATGAACAACCATTTTGAAGAAGGCAAGAGACACTAGGGTAACCATTGTTAATCTCCTGTTGGTATGTTTTGAAGACCTATATTGCTTGCATTGTTCTGTTCTGAAATGGTATGTTGTGTTTGACTCTATTCGGTTTTGTTTTGCTTTGCTTTGTTTTGTTGTGTTGTGTATTGTTTTGTTTTGTTCTATTCTCTTTAAAATAAAAAAAAGACTATCTTTCTTCCAGTGAACATGTTTGGCCCCTTTGTCAAAGATAAGGTGGCTGAGTGTATTTGTACTTGGGGTTGTATCTTCTAATCTATTCCATTGATCCTCAGGTCTGTTTTGATTCCAGTATCATGCTGATTTGATTACAGTAGCTTTGTAGTATAATTTCAAGTCTGAGATTGTGATGCCTCCTGCCCTGCCCTTGCTGCCCAGAATTGCCTTTTCTATTCTAGGTCTCTTCTGGTTCCAGATGAATTTTAAGAATGATTTCTCTAGATCTGTGAGGTATGCTAATGGTATTTGGATTAGAATTGCATTAAATCTGTATAAGAGTTTTGGGAGAATGGCCATTTTCACAATGTTTGTTCTTCCTATCCATGAGCATGGAATGTCTTTCCATTTTCTGAGATCCTGTTCGATTTCTTTTTTCAGAGTACTGTAATTTTCATTGAATAAATCTTTTGCTTCCTTTGTTAGGTTGATTCCTAAGTATTTCATTTTTTTGGATTGTGTTGCAAAGGGTGTGGTTTCTCTTGTTTCTCTCTCAGTGCATTGTTTGTGTACAGGAATGCGACTGATTTCTGAATATTGACTTTGTATCCAGCTACATTACTGAATTTGGTTAGGACATCCAGAAGTCTTTCTATGGAGTTTTGTGGGTCTTCTGTGTAGTGTACCATGTCATCTGGAAATAGTGATAATTTAACTTCTTCCTTTCCTATCCTTATTCCTTTTATTTCTCTCTCTTGTCTAATTGCTCTGGCTAATGTTTCCAGCACTATATTGAATAGGAGTGGTGATAGTGCACATCCTTGTCTTGTTCCTGATTTTAGAGTGAAAGCTTTCAGTTTTTGACCATTTAATGTGATACTGGCTCTTGGTTTGTTATAGATGGCTTTTATCAGATTGAGGTAAAGGCCATATATTCCATTTTTCCATAGGGTTCTTATCATGAAAGAGTGTTGGAGTTTATCAAAAGCTTTTTCTGCATCTATTGAAATGACCATGTGGTTCTTGTGTTTGGCTCTATTGATATGGTGTATTACATTTATTGATTTGTGTATGTTGAACCATCCTTGCATTTCTGGGATGAATTCCACTTGGTTGTGGTGTATAATCATCTTGATGACTTGCTGCATTCTGTTTGCCAGTATTTTATTGTGGATTTTTGCATCGATGTTCATTAGGGAGATTGG
>RJWT010041837.1:0-12253 GCA_004365215.1 Cuniculus paca
TATCAGATCAACTATGGATAAGAGATTGCAGAACTTGTATGCAAGCAACTCTAATTTTACTTGACAATGGTCTCACAGCACAAGAGTAGTAATGCTGGCAATTTGAACATGCCAGAAAGAAGCCATAGAATGCTGCCTTTAAGTAAAACAGGTGAAAACACAATAAAATGTTGTGACCATTAAGTCTGATTGTGTCAACTTGGTTGACTTGAGAGGCTGTCCAGGGGACAAGTGGAGCACGCTTCTGGGTGGGTCTAGGTGGATCATAGAGGTGCGACCTTGCATACTGTGGATGCCCCCTGGCCCTTTTTGTCTTGAAGCCAGCTGACCATGGACTGAATTTCTTTAAAATGTGAGCTAAATTAAACTTCTCCTCCTTTAACTTGTCAGCATTGGATACTGCATCCAGCAACAGAAAAGTTGACTAAAAGAGATACGTTGAGAGAGAGAGAAAGAGAGAGAGACCACATTTACAAACTTTTACCATAGTTTATTACATTATTGGTCCATTTTGTTGTTAGTTATTGTTTTTTACTATGTCTAATTTGTAAGTTAAATTTTGTTATAGATATGTTTATATAAGAGAAGCAAAATCTAGATAGGATTTAGTACTTTGCAGTTTTAGTCTCTATCAGGGGTTTTTGGAATGTCTCTTAAGGATAGGTGGCCTACTGTCATTTTCATGGTAAGATTTTTGCTAACTGGATGAAGAATTGTCATTTTTTAGTTAAAAGTAACATTTGATAGTATTCAATACTAAACCTTCTTTGAATATTGTTTTAAAATTTTTAAAATTTTGAATTACACACTCACAGGAAGTTGCAAAAGTTAGCACACAGATTTTCATGAATCAGTACTTCTGTTCCTTCCAAAAGTGAAAGAGCTGTGGATATAGCTCAGTGGCACAAGTGCCTGCCTGACAAGCGCAAGGTCCTGGGTTCAATTCCCACTACAAGAAAAAAAAAAGTGAAAAGGACCAGAAAAACTACCTTGATATAATTTGTTAACTAGACTACATAGAGTCCTAATTTTCTACCATTATTTCTAGGCACGTGTGTATGTGTGTGTGTGTCCACGTGCTAATGTGTGTGTGATCATGCATATGTGCAGATATGTATGCTTTTATATTATGTGGGTGCTTGTATATATTTGTATCTGTGGGTATCTATATGTACATGTGTATATGTTATATGCATGCATGTATACATATGTGTGTTCTTACATATGGGTAGCATGTTAATGTCTGAATGTATATGTGCCAATGTGCATGGATCTATACGCCTATGCATATATACCTATGCATCTGTATATGTGTCAGTGTGTGTGCTTATGTATGTGTCTATGTGTCCATGTGTGTTATGTCACATGTGTGTTACGTGTTAGTCTATGCATGTGTGTACAATGTGCTACAATGTGTCTGTGTTTACATGTGGACCTGTCTCTGAAGTTCTCTGCAGTGTGTTCCAGGGGTGACCACAAAGACAATCTAGGCATGGGACTATTCTGCCATCACAGAAGCACTCCTTCTGCCACCCTTATAGAGTTTTACCCATCTCATTCCCAATCTCCTTCCCTTGGCATCCACTAATGTTCCACTCAGATTTAATTTTATTTATTTATTTTGTTTGTAAAGCAAAGGGTGGAATTTAATCTTTATTTGCAGGACACTGCAAAATATGAAATTCCACATAGAAATAAGAAGCCCCTTGAGAGGATAAGCTTCACACAGGATGTACAGTTTGGAGCTGTTCAAGGATAGTTTCCTCGTAAAAAGTGCTACCGTGACAAACCACATTTTAAAAAAAAAGTGCTCTTAGTACAGAAACAGACAAACTTATACCAAACATAGTACACAACAAAAACTAATGCCTTCCTCAGGTGTCCACCTAGAAGTTAAAGGTCCCAGGAGCCCCATCGTGAGCTTGGAAAGTATGGCCTTCAGAGGTAGTTTCTGGCACAACATTTTGATCTTCTTCTTCCTCTGCTGAGAAATACTTCTCAATCAGGTTTAATGAGGCCTTGTACACAGACTCATTTTCCTGGTTCTGGAGAGCTTCAATCTTGTCCAAGCCTCCACATTCTTCGATCATTATACGAAGCTTCTCAGTTTCACCTAGCTTCTCAGCAGCCTGAAAGACACTTGAAATAGCATCCAGAATAACAGGAATGATTTTCGCATCTTTCTCAGTTAAGAGGTTCAGATTTAATTTTAACCATCGGTTTGGCCCACCACACTGGCTTGGACTTCGCAGATGAACACTCAGCCAGATTTTGCTTGGCATCAAGATGAATTAAACATTAAGGAAAAATCAAAGTGGGACACAGTGACCTTCTAGCCAACCGAGGAAGGTAATTCATTTACTTTGTTGCTCTTTTCTTTTCCTTTTTTTTTTTCAGGGAATAAATTTTGGTTGATCTTTTCTGTAAGTTCACAAGACAAGAGATATTCAAGGACAATGTAAAGGGAAAAGGTCAGTTCATAAGAAAAGATAAGTTTCATTAAAATTATAAATAAATATACCCCCCAAAAAATTTTTGCAAAACCTCTCTTAGGGATGGTGAAAAAAATGATTCTGAAGAGATTTTCATAATGTCAAAATTTCCCTACTTATTAGCAATAACTTTAAATCCTGGACTGACCCCCAAGTCCTTTCCACTCAAATCTCTTCACAACATTTTAGAATAATTACATGACAAGTTCCCAAGGGACATTTTATTCATAAACAGAAGAACAAAAATGACATCAAACATCCGGATGTTTGCAATTAAGTGAATCTTTTTAATATGTCTTCACTCAAATACTTAGCAAGCTTATATTCCTAAACTATGATTGTTTTTATGTAACAATAGTATGTATTGCATACTATATTATTTATGTTAGTATAAAACTATGCAATATAATGATATTTAAATATAATTATGTTATTAAGATGTTACTATATATTTTATGATGTGTCATATGATATAAATATAGATGCAAGTCACTTACATGTAGTACATACGTTCATTTTGTTGTCATGGTTACTATAGATTACATATTGGTATTTACTGTATCTATCTAATATACATATACATAAATTAAGATATCTGCATAAGTCCTAAGTCACTCAGCAACAGCTGATTCTGAGGACATCACCTATATTGGCATTTTGCACTCAAGCATCTCAGGGATGTTCAGATCATCAGCTTTGCCAGGTGACTCTCAGTGGCCCCTCACAGTGAGAGCAAACCTTGCAGTTTCCGCATGCTTAGAACTTCTGCGTGTGCTGGGCCGACCTGAATTCCTTCCTAGCTAAGCGTCAGTTCCTTCAGGGCCCAGTCTCCTTGCTCTGTGAATCCAAATACTCTCCCATCGTGGTGCCTGTGAGGTGAGTAATGAATGGGCAGGTCGGATCAGTAATTGTTACCTAAGATATTTCCCTAGAAATGGAAAGCAAAATCCAGGGTAAGATGGTTGTGGCGCGTTCTTCTGTAAAGTCAGTGAGTCTCTCAGGGCCGCAGTAATGGGATAAGGACAGATTTTCGCCTTTGGGATTTGCCGCTCTCCTTGGTGCTGACTCCCAGGGATCCTGCTGGTCCAAACACTAACGCCTGGCAAAAATATTTCATTTACATACATTTTCTTTAAAAAAAAAAAAACAAAACTATTTTCCTTACAACTTTCCTGGACTTTAAACAATGAGCTACATACTTCATTGAGGTTGAACATTTGACTTCTTAGTCTTTTCTTAACACTTTATTTTGGAAATGTTCTACTATACAGACAAGTTAAAAGATGTTTAGGAAATACTCATACAACCATCAAATAAATCTACATTTTAAATTAATTTTGTTGTATTTATCTCATCCTATGTTGGTTCATCTATTCATTCATATATTCATCTATCAGTTCATCATGATTTGTATACAATATAAACTAAATTCCTGGCATCAGTAGATATCATGCCTAAATCTTCAGCATGCATTCCTGCAACTAGTGTTCAATGATTCTTTCTACTTATTTTTATTAGGGCCCCTTCCTTACTTTTAAAAACACCTTCCTCCCATAACGTTACATTCTGCAGAGTGCTGCAAATAAAACCAATCCAATATCACTGCTGTCAATGTATGCCACTTGATGAGATAACTCACTATAATCTCAGAAAAACTCAGTGAGGTCAACCTGTGTGTCGGTGTGCTCCTCATCTTTCAGTGGGGAAGTTCAGAACATTCTTCCCCCCAGAGCCCCCTAGGTGACTCAGCCTAAAGTGAGATCATCTTGGGTCTGCAAAGGGCCCAGTTCCTCTCTCTACCTGAGTGAGAGGAGGAGGAGTTTAGATGGGCCCCAGGGAGCTTTATGAGAAGACCCACACCTGTTCCACATCCCTGGCTAAAAACTGTCTCTGGACAAAAGTTCCCTCCAATGTACCCCAAGTCCACTTTTCACTGGGTCTAATAGATATTTTTTTCTTATGCATCTCCCTCTGGTATGTGGCACTGCAAGTTTTCCTGTGGTGTTTTGCTAAATCAAGATTACAAGAACAGATGAAAATGCACAATTAATTGTTGTCTGTAACAGAAATGTGCCTGCTGGTAAGCTTCACTTTGTATACATGAAAGGAGGGGGTCACCTCCCAAAGACACACAGGCCCCCAGACTGAATTTTCAAGATCTTTCTAGACTTCATAGTTTGACTGAGTTCCATGACTTTTACTAACTTTTTCTACCAGGAAATAAAATAGGTCATTTGGTAAAGTTCTTGGCTGATTCTTCTATACATTAGCTTTGAAATGCTTTTCATGGGTCATCTCAAATACAATCTTAATATTTTTTGGAGAAAAAGATGATTTTAATAACAGTAATACTGTCCAGATAATACACATTGAGTGCTAAAAAGTGCCAAACACTAAATACTGTCTATATTAACCAACTCAATCCTTTCAGCCATACTGAACATTTCATAGTTGAGGAATCTGAGGCCAAGATAAACAGAGTGATTGATTTACCAGGATCGCAGAGACAGCTAGAGGCTGAGCTGGGACACTAAAGTGGGTCATTCTGTTCCTGTTTGCTGTTAGCGCATTAGGCTGCCCCTAAAACTAAGTCAAATGGAGCACACCTTTCCTGAGATAAGCAGCTTCAAGTGTATTACTACGTAGAAGACTATTATATAAGTCCTCAGAACACACCAGTAATCCTATTTCTCAATTAGCTTTAATGTAATGGAGTCTGGCTCTGCTTTTGATATTTGCCAGGTGATTTCTCTCTAGATTTCACCCTCCCTTTCCTCTTTTGCACCATCCCTATACAGGACCATAAGAGTGCCTATCAGATGACCCCTCCTTTGGCACTGGTCATATATTGAAATCTCTTGCATGTGGGATTGCACACTCAGTCTTACCCTAAGCCACCAAAATAGCCAAACCACACCTTTGGTTTACTTTGTATTAGTCATCATTGTCCAGAAGAATAAAAATCAATAGCAGATAGATAGATAATAAGAAGGGTTGTTCAGGGCAATTAGCTCATACAGTCATGGAGGCTGAGAAGTCTCACAACAGGTCATCGACATGGTGGAGGCCTGGGGTACTGTACTGGGGCCATTCCTCAGTCCAAACCCAAAGGCCTGACATCTAGGGAAGCTGGTGGCGTCACTCAGCCCTGAAGGATGAGAACTTCCTTGGTCTCTGTTGTAAGTCCTGGGGGCAAAGGCTGGAGAACCTGGAGTTCTAATGCCCGAGGGCTGGAGAAGGTTAGCCCAGCCCTGGAGAGTGGTTGAATTAGCCTTTTCTGAACCCATGAGGTGGTGTCTGCCCACCTTGAGGGCAGATCTTCCCCCATTCAACTCCTACTCATGCACCAACCTCCTGAAGACCCCTTCTAGGTGTACCTGGAAGTCACACTTAGCCTGTTCCCCGGGTATTCCTTATTCCTGTAAAAGCTAAAACTAACTACCACACTGAAGTCAACATGTCCCTGTTTGTGTCTGATCCAATATGTCCCTGGGTGTCTTCAAAACATTTGTCCCAAAGTTACTTGGAGTCTAAATTATCATGAGCATCAAGGTCCTCAGCACTGTTTGGGTGAGGGAATCATCCTGGCTCTGCAGAGGGCCCACAACACAGTTAGAGACTCTCAGCTTGGCATAATTGGTCTTTATCACCCCTATCATCATTTATAATGCTGTAAAATTAATGAAGATAAATTAAAATAAAGACCTAAAACTGACTATCCCAAGACTGCACTTCATTATAATTTTGTCCAGTTGTCTTTTATGACTGAATTGCTTCAAATCCTGCGGCCCCATAAATCCATGATGTCTATTGTTTCCCTCTGCAGATTACTGCAGTATCTCCACACAGAGCCGAGGGTATCTTGGCACCAGGAGGTCAAAGCTCATGAACAAAAAGGCTTGAAAGTGAGCACTTACAAATTCCTGTATGCTAAAGGGCTCTGTGCAGAAAATCACACTTGTTTCTACAACAAATTGCATGTAGGTTGTCATGGAAAACCTCTAACCTCATTAAATCCCTTCATCCACAATATCATTATGTAACAGCTGCATCTCCAACCTAACACTTGCCCAGAACTACAGTTTTTGTGACTTCCTTCTGGGCACTTATATTAGCCATCACAACAAGGGTATTGCTTATCCGTCACATATTCAGTTAAGGAGACCCCCAGGCCCATGTGGTGGGTACATGACCCCCCACTGGAGAGCATGAGCCAGCTGCTCTCACAGGTGGCTGTGGTCCTGTGATGTTATGTGGTGGATGAATTCATGCAGGCATGAGGGAGATTCTTTCATATCCTCTTCTCCTTCACATGGCGCACACACACATATACACACACGCGCACACACATACACACACACGGAAGTGCAGAGGACAACTTTTCAGAAGATGCTGGGTCACCAAAGAAGAAAGCTGGTCCCTGGACGACTTCACAGAGCACAGGTACCCACCCTGCACTCCAAACTTGTATGCAGGACTGTTAATGGCATCTAATAGCAAAAATCATCCCGAGCTGTTCCTCCACTGGGCTTTGTCCCATGCTAAGCCTCTCTACATCCACTTGGTGGCTGAAACCAAAAGTTGGAGAAACTGTCTTTCATAACTCACATTTGTTTCAATCACAAATTTGACTCCTGATGACATCAGCTTTCACCTCAATGGTGTCCTTGGTCTCCAAGCCGATCTCTCCATTTTGCATGCCATTGCCCCACTCCAAACCCATTTTCTGTACTGCAGAAAGAGGAATCTGTCTTAAAAGTTCAAATCCAGTCACCATTCTCCCATATAAAACCCTGTGATAATGCTTCATTTTAAATGAATCCAAAAGCCTTGTTGTATGAATTTTTTCAGTATTAGGAATATATAAAGAGAGGATTAATTATAGATAATTGGTTTATAAGTCAATGTTCAAATGACTAAGTATAAACTTCAAAAATGAGTTTTCCTTAAACCAGAGGAAAATTAATTTCCCTTTAAGTTCTAACTGTAAATCTAATTATACTCTTAATAAATCTAATAGAATAAAAAGCAATTACTTTCTGGTAGTTATTATTGTCATAGTTAAAATTAGGCTAGCTCAAGTTTTTGGTCTGACTGAATTTCCTTAAAATATTTATCTCATTTACAGATTCGCTTCATTGAATTTCTCTAGAAGTGTTAACTACATTTATAAATGTAATGGCCTATATTAACAGTACATGCTTCCAATAGGTGACTTAGGCAGGTTTCATTCACTACAGTAAGTAGACTTGTCCAAGAATTAATTTTCTTGGCAGCCACAAAGTATGGTGGCAAGAGGTCATACCTGGCTAGCACCTCTTTTTGTGAATAAAACTTTATTGGGACATAGCATACCCAATGGTGTTTATGTTATCGCTGACTGCTCTTGTGTTAGAATGTCAATCTGAGAGATTGAGGCTGAAACCATATAATCCACTAAACACCAAATCTTTAGTATCTGGCCCTTTGCAGAAGAAATTCTTGGACTCTTGAATTAAAATGACTCACAGATCAAATCTCAAATTGTCCTTTTTTAAACTTGTTATACAATAAGTCAAATTCTCTTAACAGTATTGAACTTCACAAATCAAAGGTGCTGGCACAGGCTGATCATTTTTCAATATTATAAAACATTTCAAACACACAGAAAAGTATGCCCACCGCTCTGACTCTGTGTTTAACACCTTGCTGGACTATTTGTTTGGCAACATTTTTAGGCACCCTCTGGCCCCATTAGGCCATCTCTCCCTTTGGTTTCACTTGGCGGCATTTCCAAGTTACAGATCACTGTACTCGACCACTAGAAAGCCAGACCCTGCCTCTGCAGCCATTTCCGCTGCCCGGAGTTCTCCTTCCAGACCTGCATTCACACCACTGCCTCCTTCCCACTCTTAGTCCAGCTTTAACGTCACACCCCACAGAGGATGGCCCCGCCCTTCGCGCTCAAAGGCCAGCCCTGTCCTGCAGCACTGTGGCGTGTCCTTCAGCTTTCCCTCACGGGCTGCCCCCGTCACCTCGTTTTCTCTCCTCCCTGCACCTCGGCTCTGAGGGCTGTGCCCACCTCCTTCACTGCTGAATCCCCAGAGTTTGGGCCATCGCCTGGGATGGAAAGCACAGGTGCACAGGGGATACTCCATGAATGAATGAGCCAGTGAACAAATGGAATGAATGAGTTGGTGATTTGTATTTATTTGGCTGAACAATGACCCAGCATTTATTGTAACTGTAATTTCTCAGAAAAACAAAAGGAATCCAAACAAAGGCTATCCTGCGTAATCAGTCTAAATTTCGGATCTGTCTGAACCGTGCCTAATTACATGCTCTGCAATTTGGGAAGTGTCCACAGTGGTCATGCAAACAGGAGAGTTTGTCTTGCAGACAGCTGTCACAGCCCAGGTGGCTTCCATGATCATTATCAGGCCCCACTGAAGACAGCCTTTGTCCACATGGGTAAAGAGCTTTGAAATGGTAATGAGAATGAGGCTGGTAACAGTAGCCACAGGACACTCAGTGAAAACCACTGCAGCCTGAGTGATAAGCAATGCCAATTAAACACTATCAGGCCCTGCCACAGAAATGTCAAAAGACAGGCAAGAGGGAGACGCGGACAACAAGCCATACGTCTGCTATCTCAGAGCGTGTTAGTGTTTGCTGGAAGAAGAAATTATAATTTTGGAAATTTAAGCAAGAGTTTGTAACATAGCTGAAAACAGTGTTAAAAACAAGTAGCTGAAAATCGGTAACGTGGATATCGGGTATTGACTTAGAAGCTTAGCAGCCGTGCGAGTGTGTTCTCTGAAAAGAAGAGAATCTCAAATTTTAGGGTTGATGGAATCGGAGATTCTTGGCTCTACTTCTCATTGCTAATTTCCATTACAGACATTTTTAGGAAAGAAATAACCAGCTGCATCCAGCAGTCATGCTGGCGAGATGATGCTTCTGGGATTTCAGGGGATGTCGGCTGAGTACGATCTGAGGGAAGATGGACAGCAGCGGCCTGCTAAGGGCAATGCCCAAGCACAGCCGAGCAGGTGAACAGACAGCCCAGTTGTGTGAAGGGTGCTTGGACAAGGATGGGCACCAATCGGGACCTGAGTTCATGAGAGTGATTGCAACTGTCCACCCCAAAACCTGCTACATCCAAAGACTCAGGAAATCGCATTTTGCCCCTGACACTGTAGCATCTCAGGAAAGAACCAAACGCTCCACAGTGTGGGCATCAAGGGAAGGTGCAATCCTATGATTGTCTGGAGCACAAAATGAAAGTCAGTTACATAAGAATTTTGCTTTATTAACAAAAGAAAAATATAACACCAATACGTTAGGCCTTGCGCCTCTTTCCAACAGGCCTGTTGCTGAACTTCTCTTATGAAAGTCTTCACAGAGAAATGGAAAATTCCAAGCTAGGGTCTCCATGTGCCACACCCAAGAATATCCTATAAGGGACAAGTCATTGCATCTGTTTTGCTTATTTTACCTATAAAATTCCCTAAACTTAGATGTGGACCCGAAACACAGATCTTTGGGTAGCAAAAGAGAAAGCTGGTGATTTGCAGATAAAAATGATCATGTGGAATAAGATCTAGAGGTTGAGCTGGCTGAGCCTAGAGCCATCTCAAGTGCGATGGAATGAGTGTCTGCTTTCCCATTTCTCTCGGGCACCTACCTGGGAGGACTGGTCTTAGATACATGGTAGTCAAAAACCCCCAAAATAATGATTTTCTTGGAAACAGAATCTATCACAGGAGGCCGTATGTTAAGAAGTGCTGGAGTATTAAGAGGAATTCCTTTTCTCCAAATTCACAGTCTTTGGCTCTGGCTGCAATCACAACAAACAAAAGAAGTCCTCGTTATCCTCTGAGAATTCAGAGACCCAAATCACCAGACCACTTTGCTCCTGGGTCCAACGGCATTTTGTGCCCCCTGCTGACCAGTTGGTTACCATGTCACCCCGCAGAGGATTCTGTGCTCTCTTCCTCTACTCACTCCCCTCCCGGATACACAGACTCAGGCAAGCACGATGCTCAACACCCCAGAGAGTCTTGTTTGAGGCAATGAATATGAGCAAGATGCTTGGCCTGCAGCTCAATGCATGCAGGCAAACAATTTTAAAAGTGCAACTGATGGCAAAAAGAGAAGCAAAATTGTGATAGGCTGTTCAAAGAACCCAAAATGCCTTCACATTCGGAGCCTTCCTGGAGCTGGCTGGAGCTGTGGAATGATCTGTAGATGGTGGAGTCTCTAGTGTAACATCTGTCATCTGTTTCTTTTCCAGGGCTTTGAAATTAGGTTCTTGCTCCCCCTAGTAACACCCTCTCCTGCCCAGACATATCCTGTGTCCAGCAGGGCTGTGGGACAAGATGGGGGAAGGTAAATTAATAGGATGCCTCAAGGTGCACCCCACAAGTGCAATTCAAGGAAAGAAGATAAGTAATTCTAATTGAGTACTGGATTTCCCATCAAGGACAGGCAGCAGCGCGGCAAAGGCTGCCTTCTTTGATCTATGGTTCTCAAAGTCATGCCAAGGTCAATACAAAAAAAAAAAAAACTCACCCAAGTTACCAGTCCTAATTTAGCTCCTGGGGTAGGAAGAGAGGAGTGGTCATGGGTTGCTGCAGATTTTGTGACGTACACAGTCAGGTTGGTACCTTCGTCTGCCACACTCAGAGTACCTAACGCCAAAGTGCTGCTTCTATCCACATAGTTATAAAACAGCCCGTCCCACCCCTGTGGCTCGTCATTCTCACACTCACCTGGGAACCCCGTCCTCAATTCTGCACCCATGCTGGCCCGAGACTGGTAGTGCACATGGTTCCGTTTAGATTGCATGTTTATTTTCATGGGGAGCGGCATTCAACACTGCAGCAGCATCGCCCATGTTAATAAGTAGGATGCACAAAACTCAAATCACACGGCCCTCTACAGCGTAACAGTCGAATGAAAGAAGACAGTGGTTAGGAAGTATGCAATAGCGTAGGTTGCTTTAAGAACAGTGATGTGTGGCAAATCATATTTTCTGGGTTTTATTAGCAAGTGCAAGTCTGACCAATTTTGCTTGAATCTACAGACCAAGGTGTGTTGCCCCCATCTGGCAATTTATGCGTTCTTAGCAACCTTTCCTTTCACTTTGCTTTGCATAATGAATGAAATCCTGACAGTTTTCAATTCGGCCCATGTCACCACTGCTGAACCCGGCCTGGAGGAGTCCTAACTGCATCCAAGCACAAATACAGGGGCCTCTCCTACTTGGCGACCCTGGCACTTGCTGCTCCCTCAGCTCAGGTGGATGTTCCAAGAGCATCAGGCATCACCCCTATCTCAGAATCCAAAGCACACTGCTTATTCCATCTTTGAGGGACCCTTTCTGGTCTTGCGAATGAAGTGGACTCCACCAACTCACCTGCCCAGTTCCTTGCTAGATGTTCTTCAGGGCGCTCATTCATCTCGTCACCCTGTCTGCCTTCTGCCTGCCCCACAGGTGCACTGCTCCTGTTTGGGTGGAGCCGTTGCTCCTGCTCACGCTCAGGATGTGAACGACAGGCGTTCAGGGAACATGGGGACAGGCTCCCTGTCATTCCGGGTCCTTGTTGCCCAGGAGAAGCTCTCGGTATGAGAATGGGTCAACGCCCCCCCGAGACTCACATGTCTGTCTTGCACACTCATGTGTGACTTCCCGTTCCCCCTGCGTCTGCAGAAAAGCCTACTTTCAAGGAGGCTATTTATAAAGGAGCTTGCAAACTTGGCAGACTTCGAGGTCCTCA
>RJWT010041838.1:0-12240 GCA_004365215.1 Cuniculus paca
AATTTCTCCAAATTCAACATTCCAATAGGTGTATCCAGGTCAATATTGGACTCAGCTTTCTGGGTCCTTTAATTTGCTATATATGTACTCTACACTAAATGTGATTAATTGCAAAAAATAATCTCTTCAAGAAACCATCATAACAAAATACCAGATTCCCTATTAACAAGAAAAGGGGATCAAGTTTAACAGGCCAAAATAGACAAGGAGGAGTCTGTCAACACTTATATCGGTGGCACAAAACAGCTCTGAACTCAGACCCCATGCTGAAGGAGTCACCAGCAGAAACCCCTAGGTGTACGAGCTGTAAATATCCCGAGTCAAGTGGGAAACAAGAATGTTTCTTTTCCCATTTAGTCATCCTCTGAGCTCTCAGCAGATCTTTCATCTGTAGCCACTTTCCAATTTGTGCGTTTGTTTGTCCTTTTCTGTATTTCACTGTTAACTACAGTAGGGTCATGGACTTTTTCCTCTTTCTTTTTCCTTTTGGTTTTCTTAGTGTCTCTTTCCTCACTTTCTTCAGAACTACTAGACGCTGAATCATCTGACTGGGAAGTGTGACTTTCTGGCCCTACAAATAAAACTGGTTTTTTGAGAGACTTTTTTCTGGATTTTTTCTTGCGCTTATGTGGTTGCTTCCTTTTCCTGGTACTAGAAGCTCCAGTTTCTTCGGAGAACTCACTTGAGGAATCTGCTGTTACATCCGTGGCTTCTTTCTTGTTTTTCTTCTGTTTTTTGTGTGATCTTTTTTTCTGCTTCTTTTTGTGGGACTTCTTTGACTTCTTATGTTTGCGGGATTCGTGGGTAGATGATTTTATCTGAGGAGATGTTTTCTTCCCATTGGTAATATCTTGCTGATCGCTACTAATAAAAAAGTAAAAAGATAATCTGTTATGTAGAAAAGTATTTATATTTTAATACTCTGCATTCTAGACAGGAAATAGTTCACATCTCAATTTTATTTTGTTTTTTTTTTATTTTTTTGGTACCAGAGATCGAACTCACAACCTTGTACTTGCCAGGCAGGCGCTTATGCCACTGAGCTAAATCCCTGGCCACATCTGAATTTTAAATCAGAACTTTGACACAGAGTTACTATGAGACTGATCTTTTTCTGAGGTTTTGTTTCTTAATCTTTAAAATAAAGATAAAAAAG
The DNA here is from genome assembly GCA_004365215.1 of Cuniculus paca. Taxonomy (NCBI): domain Eukaryota; kingdom Metazoa; phylum Chordata; class Mammalia; order Rodentia; family Cuniculidae; genus Cuniculus; species Cuniculus paca. The sequence goes on from RJWT010041838.1 coordinate 1,157, forward strand.
GGAAAAAGTGAAGATAAAAATTCTAATCTGCCACACTAAGTTACTGTAAAGAGTAATAACTACCATTTTGAGTAGCAGCATGAAATTTCTCTGTCCCACCTGGGACCTGAATCATCCCTCTGTTCAGCTATGTCTCCTTCAGTCATTTATTAGCCATCAAGGTTATCAGAGCTACCATCATGATATAGCAGCGTTTCAGTTCAAGTAACTTATTTTACTTAATAGTGTCCCCAAAGCACAAGAGTAGTGATACTGGCAATGCAGATATACCAAAGAGAAGCCACAGAATAGTTTAACATAGAAGTTTATCACAGTTGTGCATGTACAGGAAAACAGTGTAGACAGGGTTCAGTACCATCTGAAGTTTCAGGCATCCACTTGGAGGTCTTGGAACCTATCCCTAGTAGATAAGGGAAACTATTACATAAAAAAACCAAAATGTTTACAGACATGCCAAATATCAATCAAGGAAAGGCTAAATAGGGACTGCCTTCCAACTAAATTGTGGTGGTTTTGAGACATCGCCCAGGTTGGACTTGAACTTCTGGACTTAAGTGATCCTCTGCCTCAGCCTCTGAGAAGCCAGCCCTACACACGAGGCTCTAGCTACATTTTCAGTGGCAAATATAGCCTCTGGAAAGTTTGGAACACAATTTATAGTAGTTTTTTTTTTGTTTTTTTGTTTTGATCTTTTTGAGACAGGGTCTCATTATGCAGTTCAAGCTGGCCTTGGGCTCACTTTGTAGCCCAGGCTGGTCTCGAACTTGCAAGGATCCTCCTGCATCAGCCTCCCGAGTGGTGGGATTACAGGAGTGCGTCACCACACCCGGCTTATAGTACAAATTTTGCACTAATCTTAGTTCCTTACTTTTTTCAGTAAGCCTATTTGCCTTACCTGTCTGTTTCGAATTCTTCAGGATATAACTCCTTATAACCACTGTGACCCCATCTGTAAGATGACACATTACATGTATTATTAAAGCAGTACATACATTTTTGGGAACTGAAATTAGAAAGATGGTGAAGCACATGCACATACAGACAGAACAAAAAAAATAGACATTGTAGAGCCACATCCATGACAGTTCTGTAACAGCTATGTTTTCTTCATTGTGCACTACCATTTCAGACAAAAGATTCTTCTAACCATTTGTAAGAGAATTTCTCACGCTCTTTAAGAAACACTAAAGGACTCATACTTCCTAACATGCTGTCTACAAGGGAACAACTGTTTTTGTAAAAATAATAATTTAAAAATACTACTGAAATATGACTCAGATACCAAGAAATCTGCCCTTTTAAAGTGTAGTGCCTCCTTGGCCAAATTAAACCTTTAAAAAAAAATAAAAATGAGTGCCTTTACCCAGTGGCAACCATTAATCTGTTTTCTGTCTCAATGCACTTGTTTATTCTAGACATACCACATATAAACAATCATCTGGTATGTGACATTTTGCACCTGGCTTTTTTTTCACCTTGATAAGGTTTTCAAGATTTAACCATGTTCTCTCACTCCTCAGTACTTTATTCCTTTTACTGCCAAATATTTCATTGTATGGATATCCCATATTTTCTTTATCCATTCATCAGTACATAGACACACAGGGTCACCCCTCTCCCATCCCCATTTTTTGCACAGTACTGGGGGTTGAATCCAGGGAATGCTGAGCTACATCCTCAACTTTTTTTTTTTTTTGAGACTAGGTCTTTAATTGGTACAACTTATATATACATAATGATCACATTCCTCATAGGGAATTTGTACATGTACATGATGTATCTTGATTCCTCTTTTTTCCCATTCCCCTCCCTCCCTTCAACCCCTCTTACCCTCATGACTTACACAGCTTTGTTTCCATTTTATCCTTCCTCATTTTTTTTTCTTCTCTTGCTAATTTGTGCAAGCTAACCTCAAACTTAGGATTGTCCTGAGTGAGCTACTCAAGTAGCTGGTATTCCAGGCCTGGTACCACTGTTCCTGGCTTAGTTTTCCACTTTTTGACCAGTACGAATGATGCTAGTTTGAACACCTTGTGTACAGGTTTTTGTGGGAATGACTGGTTTTGACAAAAACATGTTCTTAGGTCAGTTAGCACTACAGGCCACAGGAACTTAGTCACAGACCTGTCTGGCATGTTAGCTTCATAATCGTACAACTTCTTGTTCCAGGATTTAGCCTTAAGAAAATCTTCTTCCAGTGTCCCAGAAATTTCAGTTTTTGGCCTCCAATATTCTCTCTGACTTTCTTCATCAAAGCCATCACTACGCATTCGGCTACAGAAAAAAAACAGAAAAACATTTGGATTTCAAAACAATCTGGGAGGTTACTTTATAGAACTCATGCACAAAAAATCACAGAATAGCTTGAGAGAATAAAACAATCTAATACTTAAAAGAGTTTAAAAATGGACATTATCTATTCCTCTCTGCTATAGTTTGGATCTGATATGTCTCTCAAAGGCCCATGCAAGGATTAGTCCCCAAAATGGCACTACTGGGAGGTGACAGAACCATTAAAAGAGGTGATGCCTAGCAGGAGTTCTTTAGGTTATGGGATAGGGAAAGGAACTATGGGATCCCAGCCTCTTACTAGTTCTGTTTTTTGCTTCCTGATCATGAAGGAGCAGTTTGCTATACCATGTGCTCTTGCCATGATGTGCTGCCTTGCCACAAGCCCAAAGCAACAGGAACAATCAATGGATGAGACCCTCCAAAACTGTCAGCCAAAATAAATCTCTTCTCTTTATAAATTAATAATCTTGAGGTATCTTGTTATAGTAACAAAAAAAAGGTGATTAACACATTATTTATAAAAACCCATGAAAAGCCAAGCATAGTGGCACATTCCTTAATTTTAGTACTCAGGAGGCTGAGGCAGGATGATTACAAGTTCAAGGCTAGCCTGGGCTACATAGTACATTTATGACCAGGCTGAACTACAGAGCAAGACCCTGTCTTAAAACAAAACAAAACACAATGCAACACACATCCCACGCTTACAGACATGAGGCCCAAGACATATTCCCTATTACTTGCACATTCCGATACCTCCACAGGTGAAACAAAGCCTGTATAATCCTTTATATTCACACTCTAAATATTATAAAGGAAATGTGAAAGGATATTTACCTGACAAAAATAGTAAGTAGGTGGGGTAAAGAAAATGCTAAAAGAATGAAAAGACTAAAAGAAAAAGGAGTGACTGATCAGTTAAATGACCAGTTAGGTTAAAACAGAAACTCTTAAGCTGAAAGTTACTAGGCAAAGGCCAGGCATGGTGGCGCTTGCCTATATAATTCCAGCATTTGGGAGGCTAAGGCAGGAGGATCGCTGCGAGTTTGAGGCCAGCCTGAACTACACAGCAAAACTCTAGCTCAAAAAGCCAGGCGTGGTGGCTCACACCTGTAACCCCAGCACTCGGGAGGCTGAGACAGGAGGATCATTGTGAGTTTGAGACCAGCCTGGGCTACAAAGTGAGCTCAAGGCCAGCCTGAACAGTATAGCGAGACGCTGTCTCAAAAAGACAAGGGCTGGGGATCTAGCTCAGTGGCCTAAGAGCCTGCCTGGCAAGCGCGAGGTCATGAGTTCAATCCCCAGTGCTGCAAAAAAAAAAAAAAAAAAAAAAAGCTGTTAGGCAAGTTTGGAATTTACAGAAGCCTATACATTTACAGTTGTCCAAGGCAGAATTTTTAAATTTTCTATTCCAACTAAGTATAAAGAGTTTTGCCATATATACTGCAGCATCATCCACAGCCATTATCTTCATGCTTGGGTCTAGATTTGCAAGACAGAGCAACCTTAATAACATAAATATCTATTCTTGGTATATCACAATGGTTTACTCATTTTATTTTTTTGGTTTTTGGTACTGGAAATCAAACTCAGGACCCTGCACTTGCCAGGCAGGCATTGTGCCAATAAGCTAAATCCCTGGCCACCTATGTTTGGTTCTTTGAGACTGGGTCTTGCTATGTAGTCCAGGATGGCCTTGAATTGATGGTGATCCTCCTCACTCAGCCTCCCTAGTGCTAGCATTACAGGCATGTGACACCACACCCAGCAAAGCATCATAATGTTTTTAAGCAAAAGTTGATTCTAAAAAAGATGAGAATTATTTGAATCTCAGAGATGCAACTTCACCTGGAACTGCTGGGTAACATTTTCCTTTTGGTTTCCTGGTAAGTATCCTCCATCTGTTTCTCTATTTCTCTTATTTTCCACATATCAGATTCTTCCTGGATCTGAATTTTTAAAAAAAAAAGAAACAAAAGTAAGTTACTAAAAATAACAATTCTACCTTACAGAAAAATAGCTAACTAAAAATATAGTCTGTACTAATTCTGGGTGATAGCCTGGACTATGATCAGGCACTTGGAAAATAAATTCTGGTTTCTCTAGTAAGTGGTTAAACAATCCAATCCAGGAAATCTCAAGTACAAAAAAATCTTTAACAATAAAATTTGTAATCCCATATGTCTCTAGGATATAATACGATTTTAATTGTATCATTTCCATTGAACTTTGATCATTCTTATAAGGAAAACAAAGCAGGTACCACTACTATATTTTACTGAAAAGAAAACAAAAGCTAAGAGATTTTACCAAAGTAAAAAAAATTAGTAAGGACAAATCTTTAAACTAAGTGTAAGTCACTTTTCACATTACAATTTTTTCTTATTAGTACACATTTGCAACACATAATGATTACATTCTTCATGGCAAGTTGGTACATGGTACATAACACATCTTATTCACGTAATTCTTGTAAAAAATAAGAACAGTATGAGTCGGGCATGGTGATGCAGGCCTGTAATCCCAACACTTGGGAGACTGAGGCAGGAGGATCACCATGAGTTCAAGACCAACGTGGATTACATAGTTAGTTCAAGGCTAGCCTGGACTACATAGATCTGTCTCAAAAAAAAAAAAAGCTGGGCGTGGTGATGCAGGCCTGTAATCCCAGCAGTTGGGAGGCTGAGGCAAGAGGATTGTTTTGAGTTCGAGACCAGCCTGGACTACCAAATGAGCTGAACGCCAGCCTGAACTGCATAGTGAGACCCTGTCTCAAAAAGACCCAAAAAAAAAAAGGTAAAAAGCCAGTATGGTTGCTTCTTAAACATCAGGCTACAATGTCCAAAGAATATGAACACAATTCATTTCTAAGGCCTCCTGCATAATTTATTATGTATGTGCTAGATTTATCGTTTTTAGCTACCACTCTCAAATCATACAACTACAAGTTGGTTAATACAACTGCTTAGGCAGCATAATAAAAATTATATACTCGCCCACTACTGAAAAGTTAGTTAATATGCCAGTAGTAATACTTATTTATGGTCAAACCAATAATACAGTTCACTAAAGAAAACTAAACATGGGGTCTGGCTTTCTTTTCATTATATGTGCTCTCCTAGGTGACCTTTACTCTCAAGACTGCTGTCATCTCCCTATAAACCAATTAATTCACAAACTTACGTCCAGTCCCTCTTTTCTTCTAAGTTTGAATTTTGAACTGTAAGCCCTTCACCAAAAAATATGTTCAAGACTAAACCAATTATAGTTCATCTTTTGTTGTTATTCTATATTTTTAATTAATGAAATCATCATCATTCCCCCAGGTCATACAAGGTGATTATATTTAACTCCACTCTTATCACTATCATCCAATTAGCCACCAAGTGTTTTAAATTCTATCTCTTAAATTCCTCTTCATCCCTACCATCCTGCCTTCACTCAAGCCCTCATCATCTCTCACCTGCAACATTACAATCACCTCATTGGTCTCCTTACTGTTTCTCCCCACCTAATCTATTCCCTAACCGGTTATTATCTAAAATACAAATACGATGTCACACTCTGTTTAAAATGTATGACGGCTTCTTTACTACCTAGAGGAAAAAAGCTATAATCTTATGTCTTATCTTCTGCCACTAACCCCTTTATGCCTTTTTTTATTCCCTCCCCCCTCCAATACTGGGGATTGAAACCCAGGCTCTTTGTACTAAGCTACAGCCCTTTTCTTCTTTTTGAGACAGTCCACTTTTTTGTTAAGTCCACTTAGCCACCCAGGGTGATTTTGAAATATCAACCTTCCTGCCCCAGCCTCCAAAACTACTGGGATTATAGGGTTGCACCTCCCCATTCCCAGCACATTCCCTGCTTTCTGGATGCATACACTTTCCTGCCTTGCCCCAAATGGTTCATGATTTGTCTGTTTTCTGTGGTGCTGGGGGTTGAGCACAGGGCCTTGCACATGCTAGGCAACTACTATACCACTGACCTGTATCTCCAGCCCATGCTTTTTCTCACTGCCATGTATTAGTGCATGATGCTCTTCAGCCAGAATGACCTTTCATACCTGGTAAACCTATACCCATTCATCAAGAACCAGTTCAAATATCAGCAGCTCATAAACCACTCATCCTGTGAAATCTTTTCTAATTTTCCAAGGCGTATTTCATTATTCCTTCCTCAGTGCTCTAAAGAACTTTCTAAATGTTTCTAGAATATAGTATTCATCAAATGGTACCATAATTATCTATCTTTTCATCTTTGTATCTCCTAACTGCCAAAATAATTCTTGGTACAGTGTGTCCCTTCGTTAAGTATTGAAGAATGACTGGATGTTACCTCTTACCTTATTGTGAGCATCTGTGTGCCGGATGACATTCCTAAGGAGGACCTTCCCCAGCGGAACCCGGGACATTCTTCAATCTGAAACGAATCCATAAATGACATTCAATAATAATTTCCTTCCCTTCTAAAGAAGCATAAAGTAAAGATCAATGAACTAGAAGTCAAGGTCCTGAAAATTTTTCCTTTACCATTAAGAGGGAAATGCCTGACAACAATTAATATAAGGATCAAAGGAGATGAGGTACAGCAGAATTCTTTGAAACTGTGCAAGACTGCAATTAAGTGCTTTCATGAGTACCGTTTTATTTAATCTCCACAATGTTCTATTTAACGAAGTAGCTGTCCCTCAATATGCATAAGGAATTGGTTTCAGGATGCCCACAGATGTCAAAATCAAAGGATGGTCACACCCCTCCTTTGTATATAATCTATGTGCATGATCTCACATACTTTCATTTATAGACTATGTATAATACCTAAACAATACAAATTCTAAGTAAATAGTTGCTATTCTGCACTGTTGAGGAAATAGTCCCAAGAAAAGTCTGTGCCTGTTCAGTACAGATGCAATTTTTTCCAGAGTATTTTCGAACCCGAAGATGTGGCACTCTGTGGATACTAGAGGGTCCACTGCAACTCCACTCGTATTTTGTAGATGAAGTTGCCTTAAAAAGCCATAACTTGCCCCAGGCAGCCGATATATGTCAATGTCCACATTAGAAATCAAATCTCGAAGCTCAAAATTATTTTCAATGAAGAAAATACAGTACCCAGATTTAAAGGGTCAAGAAACCACAAACGTCAACAATAACACAAATGCAAAGATGACCCAAATTTCTTAACGCAGGGAATTTTATTTCCTATTTTGTACAGAAGTTTCCAAAAACTAAGTGGCAAACATAATTCAAATGTGTAGCTAGCAGGGGCTTTGTACAACCACCCCAACGCTCACTCACCCCTCGATCCTGAGGAAATCAGGCATCTTGTTAGTGTGAGACGAGGAACCACTCCATTACAAGATCTCCGACCCAGGAAGCCAAGGAGTCAGGGCTCAAAGGCAGCTCTGCAGCTTCACCCGAGTCCTTCGTGAAAACGCAGGCTTCCCACCGGTTAATGCGCCCTCGCCCGCGGCCCAGGCCACGGCTGCCTTCCCCCAGCCCAGACCGACAGGCGGATCTTGCTCCCGGACCGAGGCCAGAGGGGGCGCCGGCCCGCGCATTCCCCGGCTCGCGCTCCCTGGGATGGCCCCGGGGGCTTGGGTTTCACTCCCCAGGAAGGACGGGGACGCTCTGGATGGGGACGACCTTCCGTTGGGCCCCAGGAAGTGCCTAGGGTGCCTGAAGGGGGGGTTGAGTTTTCCAAGTGCAAGTCAGAGAAAATACTCCCATCTTTGTCACCGGGATCCCTGCCCCACAGTGGCCTCGGAGCTCGCAGTAACCTTCCCTTCAAACGCCCGCCCCACACAAATACACACAAACACACCCATACCGTGCGCCGCAGCCTCGCGTGGCGGGGGTGGGGGGAGGAAGCGGTCTGAGAGGAAAAAGGAGGAGACTTCCCCTTCAGACCGGAAGTCGTGCTCCCGAGAAATCCTTCCTTCCAACGGGATACTTAGAGACTCCCACTGGGAGAGTTTCTCGGACACTTCTGAAGTCCACGGGTACACAAAAGAAGCAGGCGCTCTCTAGGAAGAGAAGTGGGTCTGGTTTCGCTGAAAAGCAAGCCCGTTACCTGACGAGGGAAATTCAGGAACTGGATGTAAGGGGCCTTTCCGCCTGGAGCTTCTCCGACCCAATTCAGTGTTGTACCCAGTCTGGTTACCCAGGTAACAGACGTCGCGGTAAGTCTGGGAACTGAAACAAGAGATGGGTTCCCAAACCTTTGGAATGATTGTCCTTAGTTTTATATTTAGTCAATCCTGATACAGTACTCTAAGAATCTAAATCTCCTTTTCCTCATTCCATGGATAATTTAGGATACCTCTTCAGTGGGGGGGGGGTTGTCAGGGAGGATGAGGATGGTTATCTCAAGATGTAGAAAGAATGTTATTATTCTCATATGTTCGCTGAGTGTTCCAGCTTTTTTGTATTAGCTTTTTCTTTTTTTGTAATTAGATCTTGTGATCTTCATTTTGAATAAAACCGAGGCATATGCTGTTAACTACTAAACTCTACTGAGGATTAGAGAAGTCTCATGTGGCCCTCACCCCACACAGACTTCTGGCAATTTTAAGGACCGGGGGAGGCACCAGTTAGCTGATGTACAGGTGTTGGTATAAGATTACCAGGAAACCCAGATTAAAAATCATTGCTCCCTCGGATTTAAACTCCAGGTAGAGATAAGGCTTTACCTGAGAGGATAACTTGAGAATTTAGAAGTGCTACTATATTTTCCTTAAATTGTGTCTTTGCACAGGTTTCAGAGACCTATTTCATCATCAGTCATGGAGACCTCCTCAAAGGGTCTGCTCACCCAGATTACTCAGTTCTGGAATCTCCTAGATGATCTGGCTGAAAGTGACCCGGAGTGCTATAAAAACTTCATTCAACAGGAGCTGAAAGAGGGGAAACAACTCTGTGCTGGCCCGGAGCCACAGCTGTGTCTACAGACCAGGATTGTGGTATGTAGAGTTGGGAGCAGAAGAGGGGAGGCCTTGAATGAACTTAGCCTGGAATAATCAGAGGACACCTACTATTGCTACTTTAACCAAGAAAAGTTGATGGAAACTGCCTTTCTAAATAGAAACTATAACACAGTATGGAATATTGTGTTCCAGGAGAAAGAATGGTAAATACATATTTGATAATTTTAGAGATATCAGAATGAGCCATTTTTATGCTAGAAGAAAAAAGAAAAAATGATGTGATGATTTAATAGAGCTTCATGGAGTTGGAGATTTTTCAAATAAAAAACTTATTTGCCTGGCGAGATAATGAAGTGGTGAAATAGGGTCAAATGCACCAGGAACAACTGATCAGTTCCCCCTTCTGCCCAGTTCCTTTCAGAAGGAGCAGCAGTTGGATTCATGACAAAAATAGCCGATGACTTTGGAGAAATCAAGTAACAAAAGTAATTTATCAAATACAGTTTTAACACATGGAATGACTTTTCTCCATCTTCCAACCCTGTGATAAACTAATTTTAGGCATAATCTTAACATTTATTTAAAAAACTGGATTTTGAGATAACAAAATTATTCACTTTCCAGAAGCCAAAAGAAAGAACACTTTTTATCAACCTGTGTCAGTGGAAAAGGATTCCCACTCCCCAGTCAAACATGCATCCAGTACCTCTAAGTGTTGGCAGGCCAGAAGACATCTCTGAGACATCAGGTAAAAAGGATTAAAGGAAAGAAAGCACATTTTAAAATTCTTTATTGAGATCCAGGTACAAGAACACATACCCATAAACCCAGCTACTTGGGAGACTGAGGCAGGAGGATCACGAGTTTGACGTTAGCCTGGGCAATTTAGGGATAACTTGTCTCAAAAATTAAAAGGGCAGCCAGGAATGGTGTCACGTGCCCGTGATTGCAGCACTAGGGAAGCTGAAGCAGGGGGTTCTGGTGAGTTTGAGGCCAGCTAGGGCTACATAGTAAGTTCAAGGCCAGCCTGAATACCTAGTGAAACCCTGTCTCAAAACAGAAAGGGATGGGAATGTGAGGCTTTGGGTTCAATTCCCAGTACTAAAAAAATTTTTTATTTGGTAAAATTTTACTTGGTAAAAGCATTTCAAGTAAAACATTTTATTTGGTAGTAAAATTGTACCAAATTAGTGTACCTGTATGCAAATTTAGTACTATTTAATTTTTTGTAGTTATATGAGTGCTTTTAACCCATATAAAAATGCTAAGCATGGGGCCGGGGATTTAGCTCAGTGGCATAAGCACCTGCCTGACAAGCAGGAGGTCGAGAGTTTGATCCCCTGCACTGCCCCCCCGCCAAAAAACAAAAAAAGCAGCGCCTTAATTGGAATTTTGTGTGTACAGCACCATTGTTGTTGTGGGAAAATATAGGAATTTATATTTTGTAGTTTTATCAGGAATATGGTTTAATATATAACCTAGTAACATCATTAGAGAAACAAGCTGTCTTCATTTCATATTCTCTGAATTACACAGATGAGTACACAGTAATCGATGTTGCCTACAATCCTGAAGTCCTTCAGGCGACAGAAAAGGACCAAGTGAATAAAGATCAGTTAATAAACATGACTATGAAATGCATTGAGGAGCAATTCCACCTCTCTCTCTCACACTCTTACCATATTACCAAATTTAAAATAAAAGGAAGCATTCAAAGAATGAAACAAAATCTGATGGGAGTCCAAGCTGATGTCACAGATTTAAGACAGAAAATAAGAAAGGGTAAGTTGATGAATGTAAATCAAAAATTAAAGTGATTAAAGTTTTGGGGCTATGTTTTTTTTTGCAATTTGTGTACATTTAT
>RJWT010041839.1:0-12243 GCA_004365215.1 Cuniculus paca
TCACTGGGTCCTCTTTTTCTTGTGGCTTAGCTTATCCATGTGTCTGTGTGCTTCCTGATCCTCATCCTAATCTGTGCTTCTTATAAGAACAGAAATTTTACTGGATTAAGGTGAATCTAGGCAAGCAAACTTTAATTTAAATACTCTTTAAAAGCCCAGTGTCCAAACGCAGCCACAGTCTGAGGTAGTAAGGTTTAGGTTTTCTACATATGAATTTGGACATAATTTAGTTCATAAGAAAGACTGAAAAGAAATGAATACAGAAACTTTGCTGACTTCATTGTTCTCATGTACTATAAACTGAGGAATAGAATTATTTTATATCCCTCACATTAAACTACCAAAGAGTTTAAAAGGTGATTTCTTTGTTATGCAAAATCTTGCATCTGGAAATCAATACTGTAGAAGTAAAATAAGTAAATTATACAAATAAAAATCTTCATAAGATCATTGTTAAATATAATGAAACTCTGGAAAGCATATGGTTACAAATTTATTAAACAGTAAGTCATATGCAAGTAAATAAATATACAACATTTTAAACTTTTGTCTATATGAAGTAAAGGGAAATTTAAGGAAAGTCTTTGAAAAGAAAACAAACTAATATTTTAAAAGTTATATTTTATATCATTATTGCACTCCTATAAAATCAGAAAAGGTAAACTCTTAAGTTGAACTGTGGATTGATAGTCACAAAATGCTGGAGGTTGGTGGAATTAATTTGGTAATGTTCTTAAAAGTTTGTAAGGATTTACTATCAAAGCTGGACATGGTGGTGCATGCCTATAATCCTAGCACTTGGGAGGATGAAGCAGGAGGATTGCTGTGAGTTCAAGTCCAGCCTGAACTATAGAGCTGGACCCTGTCTCATAAAACAAAACAAAACAAAACAAAACAAAACAAAAGAATTATTAAAGGATAAATGTGTTCTGAAGAGCTAATGCCCAGCATAATGACTGTGATTCGTGACACTGAATTACTTCCTTAGAATGATGCTAACAAGATGAATATTTAATGTTCTCAACACACACACACAAGTACACACTCAACAAATGTACACACACATATGCACAAACATCAGCTGTGAGTTGATGGATATGTAAACCATCTTGATTGCAGTAAACATAACATAGGCTCAGTATAATCACAGTGCCTTACAAATATACCCTTTTTATTTAGCAATTACTCCTTAGAAGCCTGAAAAAATAAACAAAAGGGTTTTATTACTTTGATTCTTTGCTAAAAACAATAACAGGCCACATTTCAAAATTCTTTGTATATATGTAGGATACTACTCAATTTTTATTTCTGCTCCAAATTCAGAGAGTATTTACATCATGCTAAAATATTTCCCAATTTCTCTTGTCAATACATTTCCACATCATATCCTAGATCATGATCGGTAAAGTTTTTATTATGTTGTATTAGTTAACTTGCCTTAGATCTTGCTGTAGAAAGAGTAATATGGCGTGATATTTTAGGTTAATACTACTGATGTTTTCCCAAGCTGATTCATGTCTGTGTAGTTCACTACACATTACTACTGAGCATTATTCAGTGTACAAACATACCATAACTCATTTTTATTCTTGCTGAAAAACAAAATATTTTCACTTGCTGGTAATCTGAATAAAACTATAAGTGACAGGAACATGCATGTGTTTTTCTGGATATATTTTCACTGCATATAAATAAAAACCAAAGAAGCAAATTCCTGAACCCTGAGGTAGTTACATATCTACCAGCATTTAAAACTGTCAACCTATTATCACAAAAGCCAGTTAGCAATGTATTATAATTTCAAGGACTGCAAATAGTAACTGATAGTTGATATCAGTTTGATACTTCATAATTTATTTTTATTACTCTATTAATAGTAATATTTGAAGAGCTATGTACCGTACCCAGTACTTCAATCATGATAGACGAGTGCTCTAGCTAGGAGCTATAATCCCGCACCTTTTTATTTTTATTTTGAGACATGGTATTGTTAATTTGCAAAGATTGGACTTGAACTTATGATCCACCTGCCTTAGCCAGAAGTATTACGTTTGCATCATTTTTCTCAAATAGTGGCTGGCAAGTAGTCTCCTACTGCTGCTATAACTTTATTTCCCCAAGGAGCAAGGATGCCGGAACTCTCTTTACCATTCAGTCAAGATCATTTGGCTATTTACTCTGTGAAGCACATTTCGCATGTCTTGTCTGTGTTCAGTAGATGGTCCTTTTTGTTCTTGACGTATTGAAGCAGAAATCCTCACCTAACCGCAGCCATTTTGTCCAATAAAGCTGCAGTCATTCTGTTCTCTGCCACTGAACTCAGCTAACTCATGTGATTTGTCATCAAATTGAAACCTCTGCGAGTGTGCTAAAAACAGCCCTGTTATGTACAACTGTGCTCACTGCACAAGATACCCACTGTACTCTGGCCTTTGGCTAAAGGCTTACCTTGTTCTTATAACCTCTGTTTACCACCCTACTCTCTCTCTGTCTCTCTCTCTTACACACACATACACACACACACATTAGGATTCCTTTCCTTCAATCCAGTTTTTTCAAATGTTGTATTACTTTATCTACTGCAGGTATATAATCAGTGTTGGGATATATGTTTTTAAGTTCTCCAGCTTTTATTGTTTTGACTATTCTGAATCTTATATATACTATGTAGAAACAGTGAATGATCTATATGAGGAGCCTTGATTGCGTACCTTGAAGATAGAACTGGATGTACTTCACATGAAAAGAGTCATCAGTGATAATAGTTCTTGCAATTACAATTGAAATTTTATGTGCAATTTAATACAAGCTTTTAAAACCTATACTTTGATCTTAATCTTGTGGCATACATTTGAGAGAGGAATCACTTGAATGCTTATAAAATAATATCTTCGTATTTCCATCACTGGGATGAAATACCTGACAAACACAGTTGAAGAGGCATGTGATTGTTGATGGTATTGAAGAGTTCAGATCATGTTTACCAGGCTGCTAGGCAGAAATGCATGGTGGACTCTCTGGTGGAGGAATGCAGTTTAAACCAAGAGAGCAGAGACACAAGAGAGCAAGAAATGTGTCCTTCAGCAAAGCATGAAGCCAGTGACTGACCTCCATCAACGGGGTCCCAGCTCTGTAGAGCACGGTCAGCTATGAAACTATCAGTGGATGGATCCACTGGTAAGTATCACATGGCCATGAGCTAATCACCTTCCAAAAGTCCCCCCTCTGGACACATCAGAATTTTGGGTGACATTTTGATCTGAATAATACAATTGCAAGAAGCAATATTTTTGGTTTAGGCATCTGTGATTCATATCTTAAAGTGAGCACAGCTACTGCTCCATGAAGATAATCTGGAATTTTTGAGAAAATTCCATCAAGAAAGATTATGTCTTCATATGAATAAAGAAACCATCGATAAGGATGGCAGGTATTCATTGCAAAGGTCACGCGTATCAGAAATTTCACACCGTGGAGGAAGCATTGTTTTAGCGCACACTCCATGTCACCCTGTGTATAAACTCATGATGGATACAGAAGAGAGTCAGGAATAAAAATGCAATGAACTCTTCAGTATTAGAGTTACCTTTAATGTGTATAATCACCACATATATTTAAAAAGCATTAATGTCATTCCAGTACACAGATTACATTTTTATTTTGAGGTTTTCAATCATAAGTCAGTGTATAATGAAGCAAACAAAATCCAAAGCTCACTACAGCATGAGAATCTGTGAAGCTAAGTGTGGAATTATTCAACTTTTATATTTTTGCATTAGTCTAATAAAAATCTTTGCAAATGTCTCCCCTATATTTGAGATATAAAACATTAACTTAATTTGGAACTCATTCTGAGGTGGCATACTTTATTTTAGACATATACTAAATCTTTGGAAATATTTTTGTCTTGTGTCATATATAATATTTAATCACTTGCATCCATTGTAACCAACACATTCTTCCTAGTGTAATCGTATGTACCTTTAGCACCCAGAGACTATTACAGATGGTCTCTTACTAATTCTGTGATTAATTTTGCTACATTCTAACTGTTTAAATGTCTCTGTGGTATAAGAAACCGGAAGAGAAAATAGGGTCCAAAATGTACAATAGATATTGTGAAATGGGAAGAAATTGTTCAAAAGGAAAGAGGAACTAGGGTGGGGGAAAAGGGAAAGGAAGGGAGGAAAAGGAAAGAAAATACAATTCATACTACAGGTTTCTCTCAGTTCATTGAAAAGAAAGCTTTGTGCTAACATTGTTTGGAGAACTTTTGATGCCCATAGCTTCTGCTCTGAGTTACTCCTTTGAATATAACAATACACAATGTATTGACTATTGTTATTTGCCTTTTATTTTCTTTAGAAATTTTATTTATTCCAGAAAATAAAAATAGATAAATGAATAAATAAATGGTGAATTTTACCTCTGCAAGTCTAAGTTCAACCAAACCTTTTGTATAGCTTTTCTTATTTGTAAAGATAAAAGTTCCTATTGAATCTTGCTTGTGGTTTATATTCCCTGAGTACAATATTTATTCATTTTATCTAGGTGACAAAGAATACAGTTTGATAAAAGAAGTGTTTTGTCCTGATAAAGAAGAAAACAAGTTGAAAAGCATTTCTACTCTGATACTAAAGTGCAGTGATGGAGTATTAAACAGAGACTGACACTGAATGTTAGGTGGGAGTTTTGAATCGATGGGTCAAGGTTCTCTCGAGAGCATCTTTTACTTCTTTGTTGCGCAGACTGTAGATTAATGGGTTCAGCATCGGGATCACCAAGGTATAAAACACAGAGGCCATTTTATCAACGTCAAAGGTATGGCTGGATTTGGGCTGCAGGTAAATAAACAGCAGGGTGCTGTAGAACACTGCCACCACTACTAGATGGGAGCTACAGATGGAGAAGGCTTTGTACCTACCCTCAGTTGAGTTCATCCTGACAATGGCCACCAGAATAAACATATAAGATATGAGAACGATCAGAAACGAGGACAGCAAGTTACAGCCAGAGAAGATCAAGATGATCAGTTCTAATTCATGTGTATCAGAGCAGAGCATGGTCATCAGAGGGAGACAGTCACAGTAAAAATGCCTGATGATGTTAGAGCCACAGAAGGACAATGTAAACAACTTCACTGTGAGCAATAGTGACACAAAGGTGCTATAGAGGTAGGGGACAATAACCAAACCCCAACACACACTGTCTGCCATGATGATCATGTACATGAGAGGTTTGCAGATGGCTACATAGCGATCGTAGGCCATCGCTGAGAGTATAAACAGTTCAGCAATGATGAAAATCTCAAAGAATGCCAGCTGGGTGGCACAACCACTATAGGAAATGGTATTTTTGTGTACTACAAAATTTACCATCATCTTTGGGCCAATGGCAGTAGAGTAACCAAGATCAGTTATTGATAAATGTCTAAGGAAAAAATACATGGGGTTATGTAGCTTAGAATCCAAGTGAGTCAAGATGACCATGATCAGGTTGCCCATCACTGTGACCATGTATATGATGAGAAAGATTGCAAAAAGAGGCCCCTGGAGGCTCGGGTTTTCAGTGACCCCCAAGATAATAAATTCAGTAACCTGAGTCACCGCAGTATGATTGAGTTTCTCCATATGGTTCATCTTGGTAACCTGTGTGAGGATAAAATCAACACCAGTTATATTTGAAATGCCATCTAAGAGAATTTGTAGTACAGTGTACATGACCTACAGATATCTTTGTCTCAAATACTAAGTAGACTCTCAGGCTTCCCACCAGGCCAAAGTCACATAGAGCTATGCTCACATTCAATAGAATTTGCAAAGGCAAGAATTCCAAAGTGGTTGTTCTCATGCAGATACTAATACACTCCTCTTTAGATCCCAAGTCATTTTACTACAAAAACAGAGCTGTATACGTTATTTTAGCTTTTTAAATTTTGCATGTAATCTGCATCTAAACAATGAATCTTACCTTAATGCCGCTTGTCACATCTGCTTAAAGAAGCAAGAGTAGAAAGACCTTGAAAACCTCTGCTGAATGTATCTTTCAGTACATCTCAGCTTATTTACTGACCATAAAATCCAATACACTAATATGAGCATTTTTAATATTGTTAGTATCTTCCTCTGCTTTCACCACATCTGTCTGTCTGTCTTACATGATGAATCACTGTTCCTAACAACCTCACATATTCCCTTCTATAGAAAACGAGTGGACCAAACAGTGCGATTATACATCTTTTACCCTCCCTTTATGGATAATAGAGAAAAAGAACCACAGAAAGAAGAATGCAAATGAGTTTCAACATTTGTGTGTACATCGTTTGCCTGACAATTTTCTAAGCACTTTACAAATATTAATATGACCCACACAATTCACTCGGAAGAAGATAGTAATTGCATACCCATTGAAAAGCCAGGAAACAGGCTTAGAGAATTGAGCAACTTAACTAGCTTCGCTTGGACTATTATTGTCAAAGGCAGGTTTCAAATAGTGCCATTTTGCCTCAAGATTATAATCTCAATTTGAGTGTGATAGTCCAGTCCTGAAATCCCACACTTTGGGAACTGAGGCAGGAGAGCTGCAAGGCTGCAGTCAGCATGGGTAATTCAGCCTCTTAGTGAGTTCCTGTCTCATAAACAAATGAATAAGTAAATTTTAGAAGATATAAATGAGTAATAGTCCAGGGATGTAGCTTGGTGAAAAAAAAAATCTCATCCACAGTCTAAGAGGCCACCTCTCTGTGAAGGAGACTCTGAGGAGATGGGAAATAGGAATGGAATAGAAGAAACACGAGAAAAATAATGACAAAGTCCTGGTTAAAACAGACTCCTGAAGCAGTACACTGGTGTAAACAATGGATGACTGAAAACTAAGTTGGGGTAAATAATGAACAGCAGGGAGCATTGGGAAGTGAAAATAGGCCTGTCCTGACTTGTAATCCTTAGGAGGACGAGAAAGTGTGTTCCAAAAGAAGAAGTAGTTTTGCACATTTGAAGACCCTCTCAGATCCTTGGTTATAGTGCATTTTAAACTGTATGCTCTTAGAAAGTATTAAAGACAAATGTTTCTACTCACTTCACTGGAGTCCTGCTTTGGCCTCCTCTTGTCCTAATTATTACGGGTTGTTACAGAACCGATCCAAATTTTCTTTTTCATCTTCGAGACTCATTCTACTGAAGATTAAATGAGTTTTGTGGGTAAACAAATTGCACATAATTACCTGAGGGAGAGTGGCTTGCTTGTCTGTTAATTAACCTGCAAATATTCCATTGGGAAAGTAATTCAGTGGAGTAAAAAGATCATGGAAGAGCACTGAACACCAGTGCTTTTTATTTATGCCTTTGTGAACATTCAATTTTATAATGTCCTGAAATTATGAAGCAGAGGCCTATTGCAAAAACACATGGATAAATTCATGATTGAGTCCCCAGAAATATACAACATAATATTCAATAATAAAATTCATTTATCAAGAATGTTTTCGGATATATGATGATAGTTTATGTAATATGATGTCCTAGGAGATGTATAGTGTTTGTAAAAAAAAAATCAGTGTCCATTGTCTCCTTATATGTATATGTTTTATCTTTACTCTAGAGCTATTTTAAGAATTTGCCTATTTCGCTGGTTTCCAGAAACTCAAGGATGTCTATTTGCTGCTGTGTTGTAGGCAATGATAGGATTTCATTCTTTTTCATGGCTATATAATACTGTACCATGTATATGTACTGTGTGTGCAGGGCACTCGGGCTATTTCCCTTGCTTGGTTATTGTGAAAAATGCTGCAATAAATATGGATGGCCAAATGTCTGTGACACAGTGATTTCCTTTTTTTTTTTTTCTGTATATGCCACAAAGTGGGAAAATTGGCTCCTGTAGTAAGTAGTTCTATTTTCACTTTATTTTTATACGCTTTGTGCTATTCTCCATAATGGCTGCACTAATTTGCATTCCCACCAACACTAAGACTTGCCTTTACCCCACATCCTATTCAGCATTGTTTGTGTGTCTGTTTAAATTTTAAAAATATATATGTGCAGTCCATATGTTTGCACTCATTTTAGGGTGCAGCTGCATGAATTTAACAAACCCTGAAACTTTTTATTTCCTTTCTTTCCCTCTCCTTGCCCTCTGTCTCTAGATTTCCTTCCCATTTTCCAAAAATCTATGTCCTTGTTTCCTGTTATTTTTTCTTTCGCTCTTAAAAATTGTTTTATATTTTGGATTTCTCAGATGAGACAACAGGTGGGGTTTTTTTTTCTTTTTTTAATTGAGTCGTTGTAAGAAGTGTGAGATGATAGCTCACAGTAGTTTTAACCTGCATTTTATGGCTAAAGATTTAGATCATTTTTTTTTTCATAAATTTGTGGGACATTTGAATTTTATGTTTTGAAAAATGCCCACTCACATAAAACTCTCCTATTTTAGTAGTAGTGATTATTCCTTAAAATCCTGCAAAATATTTTTTATTAGATGAATAGTTTAGAATTTGTTTCCCATTCCACAGGGGTGACCCTCTGTGGTTCTGCTTCATTTGCTGTACTGTGTGTTCTCAGTTTGATATAACTCCACTTGTCCATTTTCAATTTTGCTTCATGTGCTTTTGGTTTCTTATCAAAATAAAACAAAGCAAAAAAACCCTTCGCCAATATCTACAAGTATTTCCCCCAGATTTTGTTCTCATAGTTAAATAATTTCAAGTCATACTTAGCGCTTTCATCCATTCTGAGTTACTTTTTGTCTAGGGTGAGAGGGATTAGGTTTCAAACATCAGCATGTAAATATCCAGCTTTTCCAACACCAATTGTTAAAGGTACTGACCTTTGTTTGTTTGTTTGTTTGCAGTTTTGTTGAACAACAATTGATTATGCATGCAGAGGTTTATTTCTGGCCCCGCTATGTAGTATATTTTGAAGGGAAATAAGATTTTATCTTTACCATTTTTCATTTCTTCTCAAGATTTTGTGACTAGGTGGAGTTCTTTGTACTTCCACATTAATTTTAGAATTATTTTTTCAGTTATGTGAAGAAGGCCATTGACATTTAGATATGCACTGAACTGAAGCTATAGAGTGCTTTGGACTGTGTAAACATTTTTAAAAGTTTTTTTTTTCAATCAATGAACATGAAAAGTCTTTTTTTTTCTCCTTTGAGTCCTCTGTCTTCCATCAGAATTTTGTAATTTTCATTGCAGAGTTGTCTTACTTTCTGGATTAAATTTATTATCAGATATTTTACTTTTTGAAGCCATTTTATTTGGAATTGTTTTCATGACTTTTTTTCCCTGTAAGTTCATTGGTTTACACCAGTACTACTGAGTTTTGTATATCAATTTTATATTCTACAACTTTGCTGAATTCATTTCCCTGTTCTAACTTCTGAGTTTACAGCTTTTATCATGAAGTGTTGTGGAATTTTATCTAATACTTTGTCACAATCATGAGCAACTAGGGTTGTAACTTATTGACTCAGCACTTGGCTAACACATATAATGTCCTGAGTCCGTGAAAAAATGTAGAAATTATGGGAAGATACGATTTGATATGGAAATATTAATATTGCTAAGATATGAAATAGTTTTAAAATCCCAGAGAATTTCTTGTTCTGTGGATAATAATAATGAAATTTATAGTCAAATTCCTGGATTAGTGTTTCCTTCTTCTCTAGTTTTTAAGAACTTCTTTAATGATAAACTCTGTATGTTAATTATTGGAGTTTATTGTCTTGAGATTAGTAGATGTCTCTGAGTTATGTGTGTCATTCCTCATGATCTCTCTAACCACAGTGGTTGGAAGTTTTGGGTGTTTTCATTTAGTGTGACAATACCCAAGACAGTGCACACATTTCAGAGAAGCATTTTTCTCCTGTTAGTCTGAATGAATGATCCAGCCTAGAAAAGCAACAGTGCTCCGTCTTCAAAATTTCATGCAGAATTCTGTGTTTCCCTATTGTATCATTTAAGCTCTATTGTTTTGCCAGTTCTGACTGCTCCTCAGATGCTGGCTTGATGAACACAGTTGAGCGAAAATGCTTTCTTTTTCCTAATATTGGAGTCTGATGGCTTTCCTTTTTTATTATTTTAGTAGCTTACCTGTTAAGCACAGTGAGTGTGGGGTCTAGGGGTCCCCAAACTCACCCTTGCCAGACCAGGACAAAGCAGAAGCACTTTTATTGTAGATAATGCAGGAAGCAAGGGGTTGGGGTGCTCAGAGCTGAGACACTGTTGAATCTGGAATTAGGGTCCTGTTTCGTAGGGCAGGAGTCCTGTCTCCACCCCTCTGAGAGTCAACACTTGACTGGTTACTAAACTTATTGCTGGGAGCCAGAGTAAGTGGACTAAAAGTGGAATTTGGAAGTGAAGCATTTTTGACAAGTAAACTTAAAGAGAGACTTAGTACCCACATGGACTGGGAGTCAAGACCACAGGGCATCAGCTCAGCATAGCGACACAGAGGCATGGGTCACAACCCTGCCTCTTAGCTCTGGTGCCTGCTGTTTGCTGAGATTCAGAGGCCCCTGAGGGGGCTGGTCCCTAATCTAACCCCCCAAAGAATCCACTGTCTGCATATACAAATACTGTGTCATTGTTTGTCCTTCAATTAATGACACAAACATCTGAAGCACACATAAAATGATTAAAATTCAAGAAAAAAAATTGTTGGAGAATCAATTATTTCTCTTACTGACCTTCATTTTTTGGGGATGGAACATTTATGTCTTGTTTTCTCCCTGGTGGACTTCCACCAACAAGTCATTCACCCCAGCCGTCAAAACCCAACCCAACCCAACCCAACAAAACGCAAACACAAACACAAACTTCTCTCCAGTTTTTCTTCCTCAAAACAGAAGATTTCTCATGTAACAGAAATTGCAACTGCAAGCAGAAGCACCGAAATGACACCCAGGATTTGCAGGTAGATTTATTTAACGTCAGATGGGCACTGATGAGGAATCAGCTGTTCCTCCAAATGTCAGGCGTCAAAGGCCCAGGACAGAATGTCAGGGCCAGTGACACAGATGCCGATGCCTGTGCTGGCTGCAGGGGTGTAGAAAGCCAGCTTGTGGTTGGAGCTTGAGCTTTCATGGGGCAGGTCTGGCTCTGATTAGAAGTTTTTCTGGCTGGGGTGGATGTTTGAGTAAATCACATCCCTGGAAGGAACTCACGGGTGCGAGTTTGGCGTCACTGGTGACAGATTTCCAAACAACAGCAGGAAGCAGTAGCAGGAGAGCTTTGACCGAAATAACTTTGTCCAAGGTGACCACAGCTTATTCAGTCTGATTTCATTCCTAACAGGGTCACTTCCACCCATAAACAGGGTATACTCAGCATTTGTCAGGGGGCCCATTATTTAAATCTGGCCGGCCAGTATATCACATGGCACCTGGACAGTTAGGTCATGACCCTTGTCAGCTTTCTTGATCAGAAGGACAGTGGCTGATAGAGTGAGAAGGCAAAATGGGGAGGCAGCCTTAACAACTGGATGTTAGTATTTGCATAGGTAGGCCACTGGGCACTCCCAGGGGCTGACAGTCTGAGTAAGCATTATTGTTTTTGTGACCTCAAGGGTCCAGATTCTATAGAAGCTGCAACTCCAAGAAATATGCAGAGCTTTTTCTTGTAACCAGTTTCTGCCAGGTATTGCAGCAGAACTTGTGTGTCTTTCCAGCAGGCAGCTTAGGTGTCATTAATCAGAAGTGCAGTGATCTCCAAAGAGGGTAGTATGTTTTGAGACTCTGGGATGTTGAGTCCAGGTGAATTGACTTTTGAGTTCAGAACTGGGGTCGTTCCATTTAAAGGCAAAGAGGGGGCTGGCTGACAGGAGCCAATCGAAGGCAGAGGAAAGCATGTTTTAGATTCAGGCAGGTGGACCAGCAGGTTGTGGGTGGCAGAAGACTGAGGCAACATACATGAAGGGCAACCACGGTGACAATGGCAGCTTGGAGATCCTGTACTGGCTTTACAGGCAGGAGAGGTGTATTTTAGCAATTTGACAGTCTACAAACATTTTGTGGCTTTGTGACTTCTGGATGTGTGGTTGAATTTCTAGCAGTCTCTTGTGGCATGGGGTATTGATTAATTTTTTCTTTTTCAGTATATTCCTAATTACTTAATATTAATGCTCACTCCTTCCAGATCCATAATTTATCACATATTTTCTTAAACTACTTGCATCCATCCTCTTTGTGGTGGCTTTCTGCTTGAGCAAAATCTCTTATCCAAAAAAAGCTTAGTGGCATTTT
>RJWT010041840.1:0-12248 GCA_004365215.1 Cuniculus paca
TTAAAAAAAAAGAAATCTTCAATTTACTTTCCAGTCAGTTAAAGCTCTGAACCCAGTCACCTATCTGCCCACAGAGCTTGGACAGTCAGACCATGATTGCTTGGCTCTGACTGATGAACTTTTTGGTAGCCAGCCTGATCTCCAGATGGACCTCTTAACAGATACTGAGTACACCCTGTTCATGGATGGAAGTAGCTTTGTTAAGAACAGACAATGTAGAGCTATCTATGCTGTCATCACCAAGGAAGTGCTCCTAGCAGGGATACATCCCTAGAATTTGTTTGCTCAACAGGTCAAGCTCTGGGCACTCATACAAGCCCTCAACTGGGCAAAACATAAAAAGGTAAACATCTACACAGATTCCAGGTATGCCTTTGCCATAGTCGATGTCCATGGGATATTTTACAAAGAACATGGCCTTCAGACAGCCAAAGGAAAACAAATTAAAAATTGAGATGAAATCTCACAACTTCTGGATGCTCTATGGAAACCAAAAAAGGTGGCCTTCATCCACTGCAAAGGACATAAAAAAATCCTCATCACCCTTGGAAACCAGAGGCTAGATGAAGCCACCAAGATGACCACAGAAAGCTCAAACTGGAGAGATAATGATTTGGTTCAAAATCTGGAGGTCCAACATGAGATACTACCAAAACTGTTATGATTCTCCAGAAGGGGCCTCTTCACAACACTCAAGAAGAAATAGAATGAGCACAAGAAGGGGCCCATCTAGACCCAAATGGTGTCTGAGCCTTGCTACATGATTGAATGATCCTCCCAAAGGAGTTAGCTTACTCCTGGGTGAAATAAAACCATGAAATCACCCATAGAGGAAAGACTGCTATGGTCCAACTTCTGGGTAGCTATTATTATGTCCCTAAATTGACATCAGTCTGTGCAGTCAGCAAGAGATGTCAAATCTGTGCAAAAACTGAGGTCTCAACCAGCCAACAACCCCAGCCTGGAGTCCAACACATGGGACTCTCTCCTTTTGAAGATCTTCAAATAGACTTTACTGAGATCAAACTATGCAGGGGCTATGAATTCTTATTGTTCACTTTTTGTACTTATTCTGGATAGCCAGAGTAATTTCCCACTAAGACAGAAAAGGCCTCTGAGATATGCAGGATACTGTTAAGGGAAATTATACCTAGATATGGACTGCCCCTAACCATAGGCAGTGATAATGGACCAGCATTTGTAGCAGAAGTAACCCAAAAGTTAGCCAAAGGATTAAAGATTAGATGGAATCTCCATGCTGCCTACAGGGCCCCAAAGTCTTGGTAAAGTTGAAAGGATGAACATGACTTTACAATCAATATTACTAAATATTAACAAGAGATTCAAACACTATGGATTGTTGGGGACCACAAATTCACCATGGCTAGTTTTGCATATTTCTCTGTGGGATGAAAGGAAGGATTGGGATTGTTGGTGCCACCCATCTGGGATTTCCCACTGACTCTTTTAAGCACAAGATCATCTATGCCTTCTTGAGTCATCACAGGATTATACACAAAACCAGCCACTGTGAATTTTCAGTCCCCAACAGTGGACAGATTTGCTACCCATGACTCTTCTAAAAGTTGGGACATCACCAGGACCTGCTAGATACACCCCTTTAGAAGTTTTATTCAGAAGACCCCTGCCCTTCATAAAGGGCCTTCAAAGGGACCTATATCAGATGGGAAATATCACTTTACAGGAACAACTTGTTCAATTAGAAGAAAAACTTTCTATCAGATACATAAACATATAACAGAGAGATCACCCATACTTACTGACACACCTGCCCATACCCATAATCCAGGTGATGTGGTCTGGGTAAATGATTGGAAAAAGAAGCCCCTGTCCCCCTATATGGAAGGGCCCCTATTTAATTATTTTGACCACTCTTACTGCAGTAAAAGTGTCAGAAACTCAGACTTGGATTCATCACTCCAGGATTAAGTGGGCTCACCTCAATGACTTCTGGAAAGTGTACCCTGATGAACCAAACCCTTTGAAGACCATCTTGAAAAGACAATACATTCAAGGCCCTGTGCTCATCATGAGTCTATGCATGACTAGAGATTGAATGGCCATGACAAACCAGAAGATCTGTTCTAATTGACTCGTGTTCTGCTATCTAGTTTGACTAATAGTTCACCTTCTTATGTTGATCTTGATGCTTGCTACAGTGCTCTGGGATATATCCCCAGAGGACTGGAAGGTTCCCCACAAAGTTGTCCTTGTTCTTTTCTGTGTTGGTGTAACATAGGACTGAGTACCCTTGGCTGCCTCTCCAAGCTTTAGAATGGCTGCTGTTTTTCTTCTGTGTTCAGCCCTGGCTCCTTGGCCATTTAGTTTAATCCCTGTTAATGTGCCATATAATGTTGTAACTGTTAGTCTCAATGTACTGTTATTCTGTTGGGTTCCTAGTTCATTTTCTTCTGTCAATCTCAGCATTTGTTATCATTCTGTGAGTCACAACACCAAAAGACTGGGAACCCAATCAGAAGGCTGCTTTTGTTCTCTGTTACATAAATATAATTCTTGAGTTGCTTTCTTTTAGCTGCCTAACCTAAATTAACATGATTCTCCTATAGATAATATGTCTAAGCCTCCTAAGAATATATGGAAATTCAGGCCACTGGGAAGTCCAGGTTCAAATTACAGCATAAGTCCAGCAATAATTCTTAAACAAACTAAATGGAACCCTTCATAGTCTACCATAAATTTTTACTTTGATGCATGCCTGATTCAAATCAACACACCTGATTGGGAAAATCATCACTATTCCTCTGAATGCAGAGGTTTAAATTGGGAATGAGAGTACTGCAATAACAAGTATATCCGTCCAGAATGGCAACCGCCTCAAAAGTTCTGTAACCCACCCCCACTCCTCCACATTCTGCCCCAGAGGGGACTATGTCATAAACTGGGGAGGAACTAAAAACAGCCTCCTAACTCAGTTCCCCTCTAGTTCAATTTGCCAGCAGGAGACTTGCAGCCCCTCCCATCAGAACTGATCGTCTGCTCACTGGATACATGTACAAGTAAATGAATGAGGACAGGAACCATGGCTTGTTTTAAAAATTATACATGTCTGGTCACCCCCTTCCTGCATTAGCATTCCTCCCCCAAATAAACCATTGTTTTCATTGCCCCCATGCCTACTACAAACCATATGGGGTCCCCAACTCCTGATCTCTTGCACCTGGTCAATGGCACACACCAGGTCTATTAAGCTATAAACCCAGAATTGGGAAAAGACTGTTGGCTGTGCATTTCTCTTTCAGTTCTTTCTTTTTGAACTCTAGATCTAACCTGAAATAACTCAAACCTCAATTCTACTAATGTTCCCGATCACATACTTGAGCCCTTTCCCACAATGGGATGGGGAAACACCTCCGCTTCCTGGGTCTCTCTACAAGCCAAAATGTCTCTGCTGACTGTATAGATGATTTAACTGTCACCTCAGGTTCCCTGAAGTCCCATGGAACTTTTTTGTTTTCTCTGAAGAGGTTCGTCATGTGTTTACCAGTGCCAAAATGAGTCTTTGTGCACCTGCTTATCTGATACCTGACAACTCCATTTACTCAGGTCAACGAGGTCCTACATGCGCCCATCAATCATGCCAACAGAGTGACCCCACAATACTGCCCATCTTGGCTGGAATATCAATAACAGGGAGTTTAACTCTCAGTGCCTTGGCTATAGGTGTAAGTCAGCAACAATATTCACAGTTGAGCACCCAGATAATAAACGACTTTGACAACATACAAAATTCAATAATTACAGAACGAAATAGATTCTCTAGCTGCAGTTATTCTCCAAACCCACAGAGCTTTAGACCTCCTGATGGCCCAGCAGGGAGGTACTTGCCTTTTCCTAGAAGAGGAATGTTCTTACTATGCCAACAAGTCAGGAATAGTAAGGGAAAACTTTCATTAGTTGTGGAAGCATCTAGAATAAAAACCAAAAATATAATGGGTGACTCCTCTTAATGGTGACCCCTAGGCTTTCCCCACCATGAACAGGAGCTTTACTTGGGCCCCTAGTGGCTCTCCTGAGGTCCTCCTTCTAGGTCCCTGTGTAATCCACATCCTGACTCACTTTATGACTGAATGTTTCCAAGTGTTAACTT
This sequence comes from Cuniculus paca, assembly GCA_004365215.1. Lineage (NCBI taxonomy): Eukaryota > Metazoa > Chordata > Mammalia > Rodentia > Cuniculidae > Cuniculus > Cuniculus paca. The sequence continues at coordinate 4,130 of RJWT010041840.1, forward strand.
CCAGCTCCTCCTAAAAGTTACCCCCAATTATCAACTCCTGAGAACTGAAGAAACTGAGGAAGAATTGTTCCCATAAAAATGGGGGGGGAATGTAACGGAAATTTTAGAAATTTAACAAACTAGCTAGCAGTCTGATTCCTTGTTTAGACAAGATATGCTCACCTAGCCCACCACATAATTAGACTTCTAGACTCAGTTAGCTTTGACTGGCTGCATCAAGCTGTTATTTTTAGATAGCCTGTCCCTGGTTGGCTTGACCAAATTCCACCACACTGTCTGTGTTCCCACCAAAATATGCTCTGTTTTGCTATTCTGTTCTAAGGACTTCCTACCAAGATAGACTAGCCCGGCCAAGGATGCACTTCATTACACCCACCTCATCAGACTCTGACTCTCTCCTTGGCTCTCCTTCCTTATGATAAACAACCCCCTCCAACTACACCTGCCCAGAACAAATCTGCCTGAAAACATGACCCAGTTTATGTAACCAATTATGAACTAACTTGCTGTCAGCTTATGTACTTCCTGTTTTCAAATCTATATAATCAAAACCCAAAGCCAACTCAGGGATAGTGATCTGGAGCTAGTTTCTCGCCAGTCCACTGGCATAATAGAGTTGCTTCCAACTCCTTGGTGTGGAGCATATTCCCCTTTTGGTTCAGTACAGGGCTCTACAACAAGATCTCTTCTATGCACTGTACACTAAGCACTTAGGTCTGTGCATTTCTGTGAGGCTATGTTTCCCTCTCATGGCTGAATTATATCAGCTTAAGCCTTCAGTTATCTGACTTTGTCACTGGAAATTCCTGGAAATTACTTGCTGTGAAAGTCATGCATTCTAGCCACACTGAGTGCCAAATATTATATATTGTAATCCCTTTCTTCCTCCTCATTGCTTGAGAAACTTTATATTTGTAAGCCCATTAAAAGATTATTGAGAGATCCACCTGTTCTTGTTGGCCACTGCCATTGGAAGGCTTGCTTTCTGCAGACAGCCAGTGTGAGCAGGGCCTCCCAGGCAGATCCGCCTCTGCTTGCTGGTCACCACCATCAGGCTTGCTTCCTTCGGGCAGCCAGTGCAAGCAGGGACACACAGTCTGGTAAGCCCTGTGCACCTGCTGGCCACTACTGGAGACCCTTGCTTCATTTGGGCAGCCATCGCCCACCAGGAGAATCAGACAAACACACCCCTGTGTGCCTGCCACCATCAAGGGTGTAGATACACAGGCTGAGAGAAGCAGCCCCACCACCACACACCTCTGGCCATCAGGGAAGCTCCAGTGTAGCTGCATGGATCTGGAGAGGCCCACCCCATGCCTTGATATCTCCCTGGGAACTTGGGGTCAGAGAAACCCAGGTGCCTGGCCCATTCCCCTACACCACAGAGGGGCAGCCAATGTGGGAAGTGCCTGGGACCCCACAACCGACTTGTTGGGAGGAACCCATGAGAATGTCAAGACAAAGGAGCAAAAGGCAATCTCAGACCTCTAGGCACACAGAACAAGTCTGGGAGATATAGTCATAGAAGAAAATGGAAGTCACACACCTGAAATCTCTGAGAGGATAGCAACCTAAGTAAAGAAACAAATTCATGAGACTGTAAAAGTAACCAGATCAGAAATAATGTCTCAGGTAAAAGAAGAAATCACAAACATACTGAAAGAATTGCTGAGCATGTCTAAAGAAGACATAGATAAAAAAAGAGGAGCATAGGAAAATGATGGAAGCCTTGAATGAACAATATAGAAAGGAATTACAATGCATGAAACAGATTCAAGGAGATATTCAGGAAATTTAAAAAGTCAATCAAAAGCTGACAAAAATGCTTGAAAGAGACTGAAGATAGACTTTCAGACCTTGAAGACAAGATCACAGCTAGCAATCATGAAAGGAAAGGTCTCCTAAAAATAACGAGGAACCAGGAAATAATAATTCAACAGCTGCAAGATGATGCAAAGAAAAATAACTTAAGAGTGATAGGTATCTGTGAAGAAGCAGGGGTCGATACAAATGAAATAAAAAGGCTATTTACAGAAATAATAGTGGAAAACTTCCCAAACATGGGCAAAGGATCTGGAATACAGATAAGCAAGGCATACAGAACTCCAACTAGCCATAACCAAAATAAATCTATATCCAGACATATGATAATCAAGATCCCAGAAATTCAGCACAAGAAAAGAATATTAAAGGAGATTAGAGAGAAGAAACAGATCATCTATAAAGGAAAACCCCCATCAGAATCATGGCAGACTTCTCAACACAAACCATCAAGTCAAGAAGAGTTTGGAGTGAAGTGTTTCAAATCCTGAAACAAAACAACTTCCAAACGAGACAGATGTACCCTGCAAAACTATCATTCAAAATGGATGAAAAAATAAGATACTTCCATGATAAAGAACAACTGAAGGAGTTCATGACCACCAAACCAACCCTACAGAGCATGCTGAAGGATACTCTAGAGAGACATAAAGATGACCATGGTTCCAGGAATAGCAACAGAGGAGGATTGCCAAACAGAACAGGCAATTGAATGAAGGGGAAAAGTGGAGGGCCAACAGCAGGATAGCATGGCAGAGATGAACCAATATATGCTGGTCATAACCATTAATGTAGATGGCCTCAATTCACCAATAAAAAGAAACACAGGGATAGTGAATCAAGAAACAAGATCCATCAATATACTGTATACAAGAAACACATTTAACATGAAAGGAAATTCATAGACTGAAAATCAAAGGAGACAAAACAATTGTTCCATGCAACAGGAGACCAGAAAAAAGCAAGGGTAACTTGCCCATCAACTGCAGAATGGATAAGAGAGATACGGTATTTTCATACAATGTAAAGTTACTCAGCTATAAAGTAAGATAATCTCAAGGCTCTTGTAGGTAAATGGATGCAACCGGAGATCATGTACATGGGTGAAACAATTTGAACTCATACAGATGAAACCTAGCATAAAAAACAGAAGGAGTTAGTGGGATCCAAAAAAGCACAATAGATATGAAAGTGATAGGGGAGGAAATGCTTAGGAGGGGAAGATGGTAACCAATGTTAATTTCTTATTGTCTTGTCTTAAACTCTTGTAGCATTTTCATAATTTTTTTAGATTTGGTTTTGTTCTATTTTTTTTGTTAGATTTTACTGTGTCTGATGGTATGGGCAGCTATTTTGAAGATAAAGGGATGCATTATGATAACCATTGTTGGTTTCCTGTTATCTTGTTTTGAAGTCCTATAATGCTTTCATTTTTTGTTTAATTGGTTTTGTTTTGCTTTGTTTTGTTTGATTTTATTATGTGTGATGCATAAACAGCTATTTTGAAGAAAACGAGACATTATGGTAGCCATTGTTGATTTCCTATCATCTTGTTTTAAAGTCCTATAATGCTTTTATTTTTTTTGTTTTGATTGGTTTTATTCTGTTGTGTATTTTATTTTATTATGTGTGATAGTATAGATGGCTATTTTGAAGAAAACAAGACATTACAGTAACCATTGTTCATTTCCTGTTACCTTGTTTTGAAGTCCTGTAATGCTTTCATTCTTTTGTTTTGATTGGTTTTAGTCTGTTTTCTATTATTTGATTTCATTATGTGTGAAGGTATGCACAGCTATTTTGAAGAAAACAAGAGATATTATGGTAGCCAATGCTGATTTCCTATTGTCTTGTTTTGAAGTCCCATAATGCTTTCATTCTTTTGTTTTGATTGGCTTTATTCTATTTTGTTTTGTTTGATTTTAATGTGTGTGAAGGTATGGACAACTATTTTGAAGAAAACAAGAGACATAATGGTAGCCACTGTTGATTTCTTGTTGTCTTGTTTTGAAGTCTTGTGCTGCTTGCATTGTTCTGTTCAGATTTTCTTTGTTCTGTTTTGTTTTGCTTTATTCTCTTTTTAAAAAGAAAAGTTATTGAAATCCTGGTGGGTTAATTCCAATCTACTACCTCCAGTGCAACCCATGGCAAGAATAAATACACTAAGACATATTCAAAGTTACAGGCAGCAAAGAGGTCCTGAATCTGGTGCAGGTGAAGATACACAAAACAAAGGCCTTGATCCAAGGCATCACCCAGCATTTATTAACTCGTGATGAAAGGAGTGGCTTGAGGATGAATGATGTGAGTATGGCAGGAATTACGTGAGTAACACGAGCTAAGCTGGCCAGGTGGAGAGAAAGCATCTCTACAATAAGCAGGGAGGAGGGTATGCAGAAAGACTAATCTACATAACTCAACTGAGGTAGAATTCGAATGATTTAGAAGGCTACTGCTTTAGTTTTTGATAAGTAAACTTTTGTGCCCTGGGAAGTCACAGCCTCTTATCTTGAGGCTCAAACCCAGTTGGCATTCCTGCAGCTATGTGGCTTTGCTATCCTGCTGTGCTCAACTATTTATAGGGAATACAATGTGAGGAAACAAAAACTGTCGACTGGCTTCAAGGATTACATATCAGTACCTTAGCTAGCCTTATTTACATTGCACAGAGCCAGTTAAAGAGAGAAATAACATAGCCAGCTGTCCCTGCTGCAACAGTTGTGGAGCAGTTTGCAGTCTACAAAACACATACACACATTACCTCTGCAGTGTTAAACAGGTTGTCAAACACTTAAAACTCTTGAAGATGAGATTGTTTCCACCCATGGATCTCTAGAGCGAAAGGATTTGGTTTCCTAACTTGGGTACCATTTCATGATGATTATTGTGGCCCCAAATTATTCCAAATATAAAGAAAGAGAGTGCCATCTCTTCAAAGAGAGAGAGGTCTAAGGAAAGTATCTTATCGATCATAAATGTAGGTGAACCATCCTTATAAATAATACAGCACAGTTGGAAACTAAGTGTACCTCTCACTAATAGCAATGACTCACGTGGCCACCCACAAATAAATGACCAGGTGCTACAATAGCGAGCACCTTATAAACACCCACATACATCACGTTAAGCCTTGTGGGAAATGGGGCAAGGGGAAGCTAATGAACATGTGTCCCTTCTAGTTTCTGAGCACTTCTCAAAATTTTCCTCACTAGGTGGTCAGACAATTTTATGCTCCGTGCCTTAGGACAATGTGCAGATTTTCTTAGGTTGACCTGCTAAATTATTAAACAGGCTGAGAAAATAAGAACACTAAATATTTTATTAGTAACAAGAAAAGCAGTTTGAATATATGGCAATTCTAGAAGTTGCAGGACTGAAAAAACAAAAATATCCAAAAGGGAGTGTCCATTTCACATATTTTAATACATGGGCATTAACACTGTATTTGTCAAAATGTGGTTTAGCACTGTCAAAATGTGGTTTTCTACTTTTATGTGAGCAGAATAACGAGGCTGCATTGGATATGGGTGCTGCGTGATCTCAGTTATTTGAAACTTGTTCTACAGGGCCCACATTTAGAGATCAAGAAATTCAAGACCTTGTTTTGTTTTTCAGTCCACAGTGAAGTTAATGAATGTTGAAGGCTCTTGATTTTAGAGATGATGGGAAAATGTGAGAAAGTAAATGAGAAGGCCCTGTTTCCCTGTCACTTCAAAGAATCCTCTGGACAGAATTTCATTCATCTAAGAAAACAATCCTGTTAATTATATGTATTACATATAATTGCATTATTATGTATAATAAACGAATTTTTTAGTTACCTGTTTTATGGAAAGAAAATTCAGCCCTAGGGAAAAGAATTGTGCAAAAGTGAGGAAACCAGAAAGCCACACTAGGTCTTCCAACTCTTGTTCTCAGGTTGTACCTTCCTGGGAACTTGAACTACATTTTCCTCCAGCTCTGATTGATTCAGGAGATTGTTGATCCTACATTCTGGCATTGTATCTTCTTATCCTTTGGCTTCCGTGTCCCTCTTGATTTTCTTCCTGTCTCTCTGGCCACTTTTCAGTCTATCTGCTGGCTTGCTTCTTAGGAGTTGCCTCATACCTCTTTCAATAGTTACTGGCCCAATATCACCCATTTATTCTCCTGATCCTATCCATTCCCTCTGGGTAAATTTTCATTATGTCTTCACCAGTTAACCATATGTAGTTGAGTTGCAACTCCAGTAATCTCCGACACAATCCTCTATTGAACTCCACCTCTGTGTGGTGCAAGGGCTTCTGGGTGTTCCCAAGTGATTTCCTGTAAGTACTTTGAGTTCAGCATGTCCAAAGCTGAGTCATCATCTCTGAAGACCTCCTCTTTCTCACTCTTTCCCTATCCAAATGGATGCTGCATCCATCTACTCAAATGATGAGACCAGAAAGCTGAGAATCATATGTAAGTTATATTCCTCTGCCTCAGACCCTACATCCAAATGAATAATTCCTGATCATCAGCTGTGGAGGACAGCCTGGACACTCTCCTTGAAAGAAGAGCAATTATCTCCATCTTGGCTAAACCTGGCCTTATGTCCATGTATCGATTTGTATAGAACTGGTTAGGACTTTTCCTTATCCTTTCAAGTGGCTTTAGGCAATGCAAATTAGTCCAGCCAAGGTGCTGATGTGTAATCTTTGAAGCAAGATGATAGTCAAGTGTTTCTCTGCCCTTGTAGCTCCCAAAAACCACGTGTGAGACATGTTCCACACTGTTGGCCAGAATCAAGCCTCAAGATAAGAGGCTATGACTTCCCAGGGCATAAAAGATTACACATCAGAGCTGAAGCACTGACCCCAGAAAATTAGATGCTACCTCAGTTATGTTATGCAGATTGATCTTTCTGCATATCCTTCTCTCTGCATATTGCAGATGTGCTTTCAGGCCTCCTACCTAGCCCAGCTCACAGCATTTGTGTATTTCCCACCATTCTCACAGTCACTCATTGTCAGTGTCCGTGAGAGCTCTCTAAATTCCTGGGGCTGGGGTGGGGGGAGGGATGAGAACAAGAGGATGAAGAAAATAAAGATAGAGACAGAAGCTGGGGTCAGGTAGAACCCGTCTTCCAGATGGGAGAGACTGCTCAACCACCACAATGCGATTATTTATACACTTGTCAACTATGTCCCTTTGCTTAACTAGTTCACTTCTGGCCCCATGTTCTCCTGTGTTCTCAGGGCTCAAACACCTGTTCACCTCCAGCACTCCATGCCCTCAGGGCGTTTCTCAGGCACTCCATGCCCTTGAGGCACTCCTGTTCAGGCATTTGTGCTTTCGGTTCCACACATGTGAACCATCACTAGCTCGGTGGCTCCCAACAACTCAACCTTGAGCCACTCCCTTCTTCATGAATTAATAAAATTTGGGTTTGGCCATGGGTTGAGGCCTTTTGTTCTGGGTAACCATCATCCTGGCTAGACTTAGGAACCCCTTGGCTCCCCATAACTACAAATATGCTTTCGTGTCTTTATTCTTTCATGGGTTGCACTGGAAGTGGTAGATGGGAATTAACTTGTTGGAATTCCAATAACTTTTTCATGAGATTACAAATATAAACTTCCTGGACAGCGATGAGGACCAGGAAGGCTCTCTATAATCAGTCCTAAAATCCTTTCTCAGTTCTACCTTCTCTTTTTCAAGTGTCACTTCTCTCATGGACAAAACACCAATCTCCTTCATTGGTCTTCATGACTTCACACAGAACCTGTGGCCACCCACTCACTGCAGCATGGTTCTCCACGCCAGGCTCTGGATGGCACTCTGCAGGGGCTTCCTGCCTAGGACAACATAACATGTTCCCTTTTCCACCTAAACTTCCTTTTCTAACGCCAACTTTTTATGCCCATAAATGCTTCTTTGCAGCGTTTTACAAGGGCAGACTGACAAATATGGGAATGTTAAAATTTTTTAAATCTTATTACAGAAATGACTGTCATTAATTCCCCTGTTATGGTTGATGCATTGTGTCAACTTGGGGAGTTTAGAAGTTTAACTGAGAGACTCAGCAGGGAGCCAGGTTTCTTACTTTGTAAATATCCTCATCCTGTGCAAAGGAGGGTCTTATGGTTAATACATTGTGTCAACTTGAGAAATTTAGAGGTTTAACTGAGAGACTCAGCAGGGAGCCAGGGTTCTTACTTTGTAAATATCCTCATCCTGTGCAAAGGAGGGCAAGGACATTTTGTGAGTGTTACACCCACCTTGAAGGGGGTGGGTGGCCTGTGTACAATGTAAGGGAGAAGAGGAGGCTTGGGTT